>LJIJ01003989.1:0-16536 GCA_001718145.1 Orchesella cincta | reverse complement strand
GCGCTGACGCTTCTGCCATAACATTCGCGTTGCTCATTTGTTGGTCTCATGTATATTAATTATTTATCATGTTTTGTAATTGAAAAGATGACACCAACTTGCTGACCGGTTTGCTTATTCATGCGTATTTGAATAACACTAAAGCATTTTAGTGTGCGTTGGCTATAACGAGTGCAAGTGGTTAGTTGTTCTAATAAATTTAACCTCAATTGCAAACGTATACAATGACTACCACCTTTAAAAGACCTAAGTTATGCATTCTAATAAATTCGTGCACATACAATTTATGCATACCGTTGTATTTGATCAAAATATGAAAATTATGTTTCCAGCAAAATATAATAGTTAGATTGTGTTTACTCAATTTAGTTCTAAAATTAGTTCTTAAACTTAACAATTTCTTGCATGGATATTATACTATGAAATACAATGAACACGTTTTTTGTCAATTTTACCATGCAGAGTTCTATAATAATAGGAAATTCTAATAACGGGATAACTAAAGTTATTGAGCTAAAAGTTGACTTGTTTTTTGTGAAACGCACACCTGAAGTTTACACTCTGACATCAGGATTTCTTTCCTGGATATAATCCAGAAGCTCGTCCGAGTCCTCACAAACGAAGGATTTCTTGTGATCACAAGCAGCATCGTGCCACCTAATTCCATCACCATAAAAATTGTTCAAGACTGCAAGACAACCTTCATCATTTCCGTTTTTCTAAAAAAAACAATCAAGAAGGTTCAGTTGAATGAATGCATTTTAGCAAAATCATTTATTTCATTTCCTTCCAATAGTTGTTACCCGAAGTCGTTCATCGTTATCAGGCTGGCTAACTTCCAGTCCGTCGCGGTATTGCTCCAGTCACTACCATCACGGTTGGAGGTACTTATCTTGTCACCAACAGCACTCCAAAACCACGACCGTTTACAAGAGGAGGCTGAAGGTCCTGGACTGTTGCAGGCCGTTGAAATTGCACTTCCTTCCTGATGTCCAGATCCCTGTATTTGGCAAATTTCCACTTGCCATACGTCGTTTAACGAAATCTATTTTCAGCTGAAACTCAATTGACAGCGAAGGTCCATACAAACGCGTCTGCAATATTTCTAGCGTCGGACCTCAACTAAACTGGATATTGCTCGTTCTACTATCCTCCCATGCAAAGAAATACTCGTGTTTACTTCCCTCGAGGTCCGCGATATGTTGCGTGAGTCGTTCTGGAAAAATCATACAACATCTCATAAAGTCTCAAATCCACAACATATCTGAGTCTATTGTGATATTTATAAAACGATGATATTAATTTTGAAGACGCTAAGGTTAGCATGCAATGCTCCAAGTTAAAAGTCAAATTTTTAATCGATTATCATGGATTTCAGAACTATTCTAAAGCTTACTTCTTTCACATGACTCGCGTCTGGAAGTGCAGGTTTTTGAGCCACCACAGTATACTAATAAACCAAATAGCAAGCACACAAACACTCCAGTGGCACGGGATTCATCTCGGATATTGAGATGTACTTTACTTCACAGCTTTTTACAACTTTTTTCGCAGAATGCTGTCTTATTAGAAATGTTTGCTGTTCAAGTATCAGTCAAATACTGCAAATATATGAATATTATTACTTTTTAGTCAATATTTTGATGATTCTTCTGCGTAAAATTGTAACAGTGGAATTCTCTATTAATGTGGCAATATACCAAAATGCTACAGCTCTTTGGCAACTTTGTTACAACTAACAACCTAATTTTTAGGGTGCATTTGCATTTTGCAGGACCACCTTTTCCTAGTTTGGCATCATTATTATTCATTTTTTACAAAATGAAGATGATCCCGAACATGCAGACTGGTTCGTTGTTTTGATGAATTGAGTAGGTATTGCATGACATGACCCTTGGGTTTGGGTGCCTTGACTATGAGTAAACTTCACTATAAGTATTGCAAAAATATGAAATATGAATCCAATCAAGGGCCCATTAAATAAATAATGGATTCAAAATTGGATTGTAACTTGCATTGAGAACGTTGACATTGCAAACATTCACAGCTTGAAATGTAAATTTGAGCAGAAAGTGCGTTAAGTATTTTATACCTATAGAAACTCTGGATTTCCGGCTACAATAAATATTAAGTGAAATATAAACCCTATTGCCTCTTTCGGTTCGTGATATGAATTTTTACTGCCAATTTTTTAAAATTTGCCAAAAAATACGTTTTTGCAAGACGATCAGTATACATGTTATACATTTCAAATATATAACTAATAGTTTAAAAAATTAATATGCGAATACGCAAAAAAGGAAAATTATAATTTGAGAAGGCCTAAAAAGGTAATCATGCATTGAGCAGTCAGCATAATTTTTTACTGAAAGAATTTTCCCATTACTTCTGCTCTTTTCAATTTTGTTGAATTAAATTTGCTTCCAATTTTGAAATGCATCTATATGAAGCTATATCGTCAGTATTCATTGCAAGCCTTAAACATGTATAGCGTTGCTACATGATTCTGCAAAGCGTATTTTTTTGCAAATTTTGAAAAATTGCAGTAATAAATTCATATCACAAACCGAAAGAGGCAATATGGTTTATTCTCAACTTAATATTTATTGTAGCCGGAAATCCAGAGTTTCTATAGGTATAAAATACTTTACGCACTTTCTGCTCATATTACATAAACATAGCATTTCAGCTGCTGTGAATGTTTGCAATGTCAACGTTCTCAATACAAGTTACAATCCAATTTTAAATCCATTATTCATTTAATGGGCCCTTGATTGGATTCATGCAATACTCATAGTGAAGATTACTCATACTCAAGGCCCCCAAACCCAAGGGTCATGTCATGCAATACCTACTCAATTCATGCAAACAAGATAACCAGTCTGCATGTTCGGGATCATCTTCATTTTGTAAAAAATGGAATAATAATGATGCAAACTAGGAAAAGGTGGTACTGCAAAATGCAAATGCACCCTAAAAATTAGGTTGTAAGTTGTAACATAAAGTTGCCAAAGAGCTGTACCATTTTGGTATATTGAACATTAATAGAGGATCCACTGTATATAATTTTACGCAGAAGAATCATCAAAATATTGACTAAAAAGTAATAATCTATTCATATATTTGGCAGTATTTGACTGATACTTGAACAGCAAACATTTCTAATACGACAGCATTCTGCGAAAAAAGTTGTGAAAATAAAAAACTGTGAAGTACATCTCCTAATATCCGCGATGAATCCGTGCCACTGGAGTGTTTGTGTGTTGCTATTTGGTGTATTAATGTATGTGGTGGCTCAAAAACCCGCACTTCCAGACGCGAGGTCATGTGAAAGAAGTAAGCTTTAGACTAGTTCTGAAATCCATGATAATCGATTAAAAAATTTGACTTTTAACTCGGAGCATTGCATGCTAACCTTAGCGTCTTCAAAATTAAAATCATCGTTTTTAATACAACATCAATCGATATGTTGTGATTTGAGATGTTTTGAGATGTTGTATGATTTTTCAGGAACGACTCATGCAACATATCGCGACCCTCGAGGAGTAGAACACGAGTATTTCTTTGCATGGGAGGATAGTAGAACAAGCAACATCCAGTTTAGTTGGTCCGACGCTAGAAATATTTGCAGACGAGTTTGTATGGACCTCGTGTCAATTGAGAGTTCAGCTGAAAATAGATTCGTTAAACGACGTATGGCAAGTGGAAATTTGCCAAATACAGGGATCTGGACATCAGGAAGAAAGTGCAATTTCAACGGCTGCAACAGTCCAGACCTTCAGCCTCCTCTTGTAAACGGATGGTTTTGGAGTGCTGTTGGTGACAAGATAAGTACCTCCAACCGTGATGGTAGTGACTGGAGTAATACTGGACGGACTGGAATTAGCCAGCCTGATAACGATGAACGGCTTCGGGTAAAACCTTTCGGGGGAAGTGAAATAAATGTATTTTGCTAAAATGCATTCATTCAACTGAACCTTCTTGATTGCATTTTTCAGAAAAACGGAAATGATGAAGGTTGTCTTGCAGTGTTGAACAATTTTTATGGTGATGGAATTAGGTGGCACGATGCTGCTTGTGACCATAAAAAATCTTTCGTTTGTGAAGACTCGGACGAGCTTCTGGATTATATCCAGGAAAGAAACCCTGATGTCAGAGTGTAAACTTGAGTGTGTGTTTCACAAAAAACAAGTCAACTTTTAGCTCAATAATTTTATATCGTTAATCGAATTCCCTATTACTACAGAACTCTGTATGGTAAAATTGACAAAAAATGTGTTCACTTTGTTTTATAGTAATATCCATGCAAGAAATTGTTAAATTTTAAGAACTAATTTTAGAACTAAATTGAGTAAACACAATCTAACTATTATATTTTGCTGGAAACAATTTTCATATTTTTGATCAAGTACAACGGTATGCATAAATTGTAGGTGCACGAAATTTAAGAATGTGTAACTTAGGTTTGTTCAAGATGAGGACATTGTATACGTTTGCAATTGAGGTTAAATTTATTAGAACAACTAACCACTTGCACTCGCTATATCCAACACACCAAAATGCTTTAGTGTTATTCAAATACGCATGAATAAGCAAACCGGTCAGCAAGTTGGTGTCATCTTTTCAATTACAAAACATGATAAATAATTAATATACATGAGACCAACAATGAGCAACGCGAATGTTATGGCAGAAGCGTCAGCGCATTGCAATCGACTGGTAACGTTAGTTCGAACAATTAGGTGTGCATGCATAATGTCACTTTATAGCACGCAATACTTTACTTGTGCGTTTGAAAAAGTACCTTGTTGCACACTCCCAATCGTGTAAAATATTACATAAAGATTTGGTTATTCGATGCGCCACGCAGTAGTCTTGGATTGTGTTGCAAAGAATAAGCATTAGTCGCGTGACAAAAATAATTTGTGTGCTTGTTTGTGGAAGTTATAATTTTTAAACATATTTCTCAACCTTTTGCAATGGAACTAAAGGGAAGGAGTGTTATTACAATGCTCCTATTCGGAGTGTTTGCTTCGGTGAGTGCTCAACGACAGCTCGCTCTTCCAGACCCAAGATCCTGTGTTAACCGTAAGTCTAATTTTTATATTTTAGTGTCATTTTGATTTAACACAAAAAGTACTGTGAGAATACTACAAGAGTAGTGTGCATGCAAAGGATGCACATTGTGATATTACTAACGTGTCAAGATTTTAACCAAAGTGAATAAGAAAAGAATACGAAAAATAAGAGTCGTTTGTCAAGTTAAAAATTTGTTATGATTTCCTACTGCAAACTATGACCAGGTTATGATGCAATTTGCTAACTGGTCACGTTAGTTATGCATATCTTGTATTTATAAAAGTATCCTTTGAAAGTGAATGGGGCTTTATCAATGGCATTTAGGCATATGTTGTTGGGTGTGTTTGCTTCAACGATAGTTTTGATAACTGCCAAGCTCAAAGTTATGTTCAGCTTTATCCCAATTTCGTTAAAAATAAAATATTATTAGGTCGGATAAGTATTCATGCAAAAATATAATTTACAAGTTTTTTTTTATTAAAAACTGTATTTGTTAATGACTTAATATTTGCAGGTGTGAAACACGCCACGTTCCGTGACGGCCGAGGAACATTCCACAACTACCTCTTTTCTTGGGAGCATGGCCCTACAAGAAGCTTGGAGGTTGACTGGCTTGACGCCAGAAACATTTGCAGACGCCATTGCATGGACCTCATTTCAATCGAAACTCCAGCTGAGAACAACTTTGTGAAACGACGCATAGCTCAAGGAAGCATCAGATATATTTGGACCTCAGGAAGGAAGTGCAACTTTAATGACTGCAACAGACCAGACCTTAAGCCAAATTCTATCAACGGATGGTTTTGGAGTGGATCTGGAGAAAAACTACGACCAACTAACAACCGTAATAATGGTGACTGGAGTCACACTGGAGGCGTTGGAAGACCTCAGCCTGATAATAGGGAACTTCCTCAGGTAAGAAAAATGGGGCAAAGTAAGAACAAGAAAAATTACCTCAAATTAAGAAGTTAATCCAAAATTTTAAAATCGCAGGGAAGTGACGAAGCTTGTCTTGCAATCTTGAACAACTTCTACAACGACGGTATCAACTGGCACGATGTTGCTTGTCATCACAAGAAACCGTTCGTTTGTGAGGATTCTAATGAGCTGCTCAACTACGTTAGATCCAGGAATCCTGGGATCAGATTGTAAACCTCACTCGGCAAATCACGAAATCATCAATACAATGGAAAACTGATATTGTAAATTGTGTGAATCTGTTTTGGTCAATTGAAACTAATGATTTAAGGTACCTAAATTTACAAAAGGTAACCCATATAACGAGTGTGTTCAAATTTGTATCACAAACAAAACAACTTTGAGAATAAATTGAGGTGCGAATTGAGCAATGGACAAATTTTCAATGAATTTTTTACTGTTGTTTGCTTACAAAACAATCTCTTATGAAAATATTTGGTTTAAAAAAATTCACTACTTGATTTATTGCATTGTAACGTCATATGAAATAATCATGGAGTGGAAAATAAATCGATTTCATTACTGGTTGGTTCCAACTTGCTGAAGAGTTGTAATTGTAATATGTATTTGAGGCTGAGGATGGTTGTCGTTTCCTCTCCATTTACATTCACATTTAAACGACAACCTTTGTGAATTTGATCAATTTCATGAATCCAAATGAGATCTAAATGCTATCCATTTCGTCTGACGCCTATAGCTCAAGTCCTGAGCAGGTAGGATGATTCTGGAAGATATCTTCAGTTGATAAGCTGCTTGGAGGTTCCTTAGCAATTCCCCTATATTAATTAAGCATAAAATAAATCTTGTAAAAATAAAATTTTATTTTCCAAAAAAATGGAACTACTTTTCCCTTTTCATCTCGCTTACCAAATAAAAGTTTCAATTTAGTGCGAAAAATGAAACTCCTTCGTCTACTTCCATTGCTACTCTCCTTCTGGGGAGGTTGCCTTCTCCCTCCTCCAACAGTTTCCGGCCAGTTCATCCCATTCACCGGGGAAATTCGGCAGGCTCCCTTCTGTGTCAACCCGGAGGAAGATGACCTGCAAAATTTCAGATTCATTTTCGAGTACCACAACGCTGCCGTTGATGCTGTGAAACGGTTCGTTCCAATTTCAATCGACACCAAAAGGAGCCCCACTGGATTTATCAAAAATGTGAGTAAAACTTTATTTCTCTCTCTCCAAATTCGTTTTCAACAATTAGCAACTCATCTCTACATTTTTTGATCAGATGGAGTTCACCAGGATCAGCCCAGTTCCAATCCCCGATGACCATCCCTACAAACGCTTCCACAACTATTTCCACGTGACCATCACGGCCGACCCCGAGAGCGACGGGATGGAAGGTTCTCTACGTCCAAGCTATTTCCGCCCCTTTGGGTGTCCCATTCGGTGAATTTGTCTCTGATTTTGACTGTGGAGACTGCGCCGTGAAGACCAGCGAACACGAAGATGTCACAGCTATAGTCCCGTGCCAACTCCGTCCTCAAGCTTCTTATCTCCACCCAAACGTGTTTACAATTGGGGGATTCAACAAACCCATGAAAAAATTCCATGAAGCTCATTTTCACTTTAGATACGTGGATTACCCATGTTTTGACGTGACTTTCAGCCAATTCTTGTGAGATATCCACCATTTCCAGTTAAATCACAATATTTCTTGAGAATTAATTGACTTTCATGTTGTTCTAGAATTATCGCTGTTCGAGACTTCCAGAAGCAACAATTTGAAACCTACTTCTCCTCCCTTATGCAAGTGAACATTGAAGGCGTCGGTGCTCCTTTCCCCATGTACTACGGTTGGGACTCCTCCCAAATCAATTGTCACTCCAAGGAATTCTCCGACATGTCCGAGAACTGGATCCCATTCAAAAACCAGCGCGCCAAGGTCAAGTTCAACTATGAATACGAAAAATGCATGCTCGCCAACTTAGCCAACCCTCACTGGACCTGGGGCGGAACTATGTGTCCTCCCGGACCAATCACATGCGGAACCGACTCGCCCCACACCAAAGATCACCACCCTCCTCCTCCGCTCAATGGCAAGCCCTTCGCGAGCAATACAGCAAAACGAGTGAGAACTCAGTCTCAGAATTCGCGACCGACATCTACTGCTTCGATTGTGGTGAGTGGCCTTGGACAATTGGACCTCCCACTTGGCCAGTCCCCCCTGTTACGACTGAAGAATCTAAAATTATAACAAATGCGACGATCATCACCGCAAAACCAATTATCTACAAGCCTATGAACGTTTGTGAGGAGGTGAGAGACATGTTTGGGAAAAATCCGGAAGGCGGGAGAAACCGAACGGACAAGTGTGAAAAGGACCTCACCTTTGAGGAGCGGCTGGAGCGGAATGGCTGGCGGTTGGTTCAAACTACCCTCAAACTTCACGGCCTTTTGATGATCTTCACGTGGACGGTGGCCAGCAACTGTATGATCTACTCGGCGCGCTTTTTGAAGGAGGCTACCGTAATTGAGAAAGGGAAGGGTTGCTTTTCTGTGGGAATTTGGGTCTGGGATCATATTTTCTGGTTGTATATCGGACTTGGAACAATGTGGACGGCTTTTGGACTCCTGATGTTGATACCAGACTTGAAACCCATTTGTAATGCGTATGATGGCGCGGATGCGACCCAGTTTTGCTTTGATTTTGGAACGGTGCATCAAGTCTTTGGGGGCTTTTCGGTGGTGTTGTATCATGCGGGCTATGTTACAGGATTTATTCGGCCAATTAATGAAACTGTGAGGAAGGGACTGGTTTGGTATCATGCTGTGAGTGGATATGTCGCGAAATATCTGGGATGTGAGTAAATATATTTTTTAAAAATTTCTTTTCTAAAAAATGGAGTAAATTTTAATCTTTTCCTTTTTTTTTTGCAGTGCTTTGCCTTTGCACTGCTCCATTCACAAAGAAAAGTGCCATTGCTCTCCTCGTCGTTGGGGAGCTCTCCTTCTGCATCCTGGTGGGGCTTGGAACTTTCATCCAGATCCAGATGGACAAGAAAATCCTGTTCTTCCGACGACGACCTTTGTTTCCTGTGCCGGAGGCCATTGACACTTTCATTGACCCACCGTATCAATTCTTCAGAATGATTTTGTTCCCGGTTATCATTATCAGCCAGTTGGGCATCTTCGGAGGGTTGTGCTTCTCGGCTTTTAGTGAGAAGGAGATTTTAGATGTATAAGTAAATTATCTATTTTAAACCCGTACTAATAATTATAATGAATGTAAAAAAAAGTATACTGTATATAATTACGCAAATGTTTTAATAAAATGACTTGAAAATTTCAACTTTGTCCAGTAATTTACTTTAAACCTTAGTTTTCATATCTGAGTTTTTTTTATCACAGCCACTTCTCGCATTACAATGTTTTTCAATTGAAATACAAACAACAGAAACACTCATAAGCTACATTGCAACTGTTTTTTGTTGGAAGACCTTGAAAAAAATGTTACGGTCATCCCACCGTCATTATGGTTGGATTCAAGCATAGTTAATTCATGTAATGATATAATAATTCATTACGTAGCTGGGTAAGAAGCGACCTTGTATTGTATCATCATTATCATCATTCACGAGTTGCTGACAAGAATTTCAGTACCATTCAGAAAGTCACCGGCTTAGCACTCAGCTCTGATTTTTGTCAGTCTATTTTATTTGAGTGATTTAATTTGGAAGAATTTCCACTTCAGCATGGGTTGTTGCAGTATTGAGCTGAGTTTAACTAATTTAGTTTTACTGGGAGTATTATTTTTCGCTGGGAAAAAGCTGCTCAAGTTTTTTGAGAGATGGAAAATCGAAAAAATGCTGTAAGTCAGTAAATCAACTTGTATATAATAATTTAATTCGCGAAAACTTATTTTAATTTCAATATTGCCGTTGTTTTAATCATCCTACAGAGAAAAATGGGATGACGCTCCCAAAGACAAGCTTATTTTGCATACTGTCTGGCGTTGCAAGACACTACCTGGAATTTCGCCGTATGGAATGAAATTGGAAACTTATTTGCGAATGGCTAAAATTCCATATGAGGTAATTGTTTATTGAAATTCACATAGGTTGTAGCGGAAATTTTTTTAAATACAAATTTTTGACCTTTTTTAGTTGGACACGAAAGATGCAATGGGTCCGAAAGGTAAACTTCCGTGGATTACCTACAACGGAGTTCATGTGGCTGATTCCCATTTGTGCATTCAGTTTTTGAACAAGTAAGTTAATTTATAATTAGAATTCTTTGCCTCTGTGAAATAGTTCGTAAGTTAAATTTAAATGTGATACATTTTGTATGTTCCAGGAAATTCGGAATCAATTTAAACAAAAACGTTACTAAAGAGCAGGCAGCAACAGCATATGCTTGTAGAATTATGCTAGAAAACCACTGGATGTGGGGAATTGTTCAGTACCGCTGGATTGAGAATGCAAATACAATCTCCCGTTTAATGAAGATTCCTACAATTTTCAAGCTTTTGATACCTTTCCGATCCCATCAAATTAAGCAGACTATGATTAGTCAAGGAATTGGAAAACATACTCCCACTGAAATATACCAAATGACAGAAGCCGACCTTCACACAGTTTCTGCTTTGCTTGGCAGCAAAAAGTTCTTTGGTGGAGATGAACCTTGTGAAGATGACTGTGCTATTTTTGGTGGTCTTTCGCAAGCTGTTTGGGGAATGCCTGGCTCTTCTTTTGAGAAGTTGTGTAATGGTGAGAATAAAAAATTCTGGAAGCTTCTTCTTTAGCTACTCAAGTTGTGAATGATTTGTCTAATTTTTTGCTATTTGAATTTACAGGTGAGCTCAAAAACTTGAAAGAGTATTCTGAACGAATGAAGGAACGTTACTGGCAAGATTGGGAATCATGTTTGGATAAATCGTAGAATAAAATTGTGTTTTGTTGAACACCTCTTTACAAATCATGATGGTATGAATTATTGTGAACAGCAGATTTGAAACTAATAAATATGAACATTTCCAGTTGGGTACAAATATGTAAGCCATTAGTTCTTCATAGTAAATATTGTTCTGTGTTTTCAATTGATTGAATAGATGAAACTGGAATATTACAAGATGTGATTTATTTACAAGATTTTTTCAAACCGAATTTTGTCATTCTCACGCCGATATGATTAACACGTCACAGATAAAATTTGTTCATTCAGTAGGTATGTAGCAACCAGCGGGCGATTATGTCGGCAAAAAATCATGGGTTGGTCAATTATCTTGTTCTTGGAGTTTAATTGGATTTCTATTCAGGAATTGGCTAATTAGCATGTAACGTTAAAAATTCACGCATTTCAAGCACATTTTCAACATTTATGAACAGCTGAACTCAGTTAACAATAATTGCACAGTTAAATGGAGTAAGATTAGCTTGCTTGTTTCAAGTTTTTAGAAACACAAATGCCTACAAAATGTATTGCCAGTTAAGTATTCGATTTCTCTATGAATGAACAGTACATTTTTAGTACTGGTAAAATATCTAGTAACCCATTCAGTACCACATTGTTATAAAACGTCGTATCTGTACTTCATATTAAGGTATACATTTTTTATTTAATTTTTATAGCAGTTATTTGTACATCCAATATACATTTCTTCATGCCGATATTCCTCCATTAGCACTTGACCTACATAACACTATTTGCGTTTTCTTTCCCAGTTTATTAAGTAATTTTTTATAAAATTCTTGATTGCAATTTTGATTCACTAACAAAAATTATGTTACTTCATCTGATGCCGAAATATCCGAGGCAGTTGTACTTAAGAGGAATGACGAAATTATTTATTAACACCCCTAACATAAGCTTGTCAGGTATTTCGAGCAATCTTTAAAGTGGTTGCATCGTGTTTTATTCTTAACTCCATTTTAAAACTAAGCACATCAAACACGATGATACATTCCTGTTTACGTATTAATTATTTGACATCACTACGAACTGAGACATGATGTCGGTTGCATTCAAATGCAAAAGTACAATATTTTACATGCACCACATCAGTAGTGAGTTTAATGACCAATCATAAGTTCAGCTAGTTACGACGAGCCAAAGATTAAGGACTGAGATGAGTTGATATTGAAGTATTATGCACACGCTAGTCTGTATGCAAGTGGTTAAAATTGTCTTTACTCAGTAGACTACTTTACAAATGAACTAAAAATTATATATTGAATGTCCTATCTGGGACAAAATCCTTATGACACCTTATTATCTGTTGAGAATCTTTGTGGAGAAACATATTGCAACTATTTACGTCACCGTTTCACACTCTCTTTAAACTAAACGCAAAGCCTTCATTGGTGAATCAAGGGCCAAAACTTTGATTAAAGAAGTCCCCAGTTGTATTTTTTGGTTACACGAAATTATACTCATTACATATGAAGTACAGACTAGATGAAACCAAATCCACAGCTTGGTTTCAATGAAATGTTTCCATCCAAACAGATAATGTTTGTGTTTGTCATTCTGTTTTTTACATCTGTCATTGCAGCAGCAACCGACCAACGATCAATGCCAATAATGGCTAGAAAAGCAGGTGGAACATGGAAACAAGAGCTCACTGAAACTGCTGGTATGCAACTTGATAGAATACTATTTTGAAACAAAATTTGTGTATTTATGAATAATATTTAAAAAATCATGCATGCAGATATCCACAAAGTTACTGACGAAAAGGACTTTAAAAATAAAAACTCTCGTACAAAAATGAAAAGACCGAAATGTTACGACGATGAATATTACCACGCCCTGGGAAACCAATGCGTTCCTAAACAATGTCCAGGCGGAAACCGGAACAGGAATAAAGATACTGGAGAATGCACATGGGATGGAATTATACGAAACAATTACATATCCTATCGGAGAAAATATGTGTAGTAAGTACGTTTATCACTGATTTGATAATGAATGTGCCCGTTGTTTGAAACAGAATTATCTTTTTTTGTATCTAGCCGTAGCATTCGTATAGAAAGAGAGGGCGAGGATTTTCTAGGGCCATGATAATGATGGGCTGACTCAGATGACTGGCATTCTCAAAACAGGATTTCTAACACTAGCTAATACAAAACTGGAAATCTGTTTCTCGTAGTTTATATAGACAAAAATAATCAATCATGTAAAGATTATCAATTCGAAACTTCTAAATGTTAAATAGAGTGTTGCTGTTTGTTGCTGATGACCGTAACTAAACTTCACGTTGTTATTTTAGTTGAAACTATAGACAAGTAATAATGTTGTAAAGTAAACATTTTTTTGAAATCTAACAAACATATGCAAATTTTTTGCTAAAATTCTGGTGGTTTTTCTTAAAATCTTGAATGTGAATCCTTGCAAATCAAAAGTAGAATAATCATGCATAAAGTAGTTTTAATTGAATATCACTTATCTTTAAACTCCTACAAATAATTAACGCTCCAGAATTTTGTCCAACATGCAGTTAGAAAATTAGCGTGCTTTCCATACAAACCTGCTGCATCCTTTTTCCACGCCTATAACATTGTTAATAGATGCTGGAATTAAGGTACAAGAAACACTGAAGTCTTACAATATGTTTTTGCAGTCACAAGATAATACAAACTTGGCATTTTATCAATTCTATTGCAGATTCAAACAATCGTAGCAATTCAATTATAAGTAATTCGTTTCATAAAACGATCCTGTTATAAAATTCAAGAAATTTGCATAAATAAACAAATATGACGACCTGCATTTTCCACTCTACTTTAAACTGTGTAAGTTTGATGCCTTAAATATGCCATTTTCTGCGTTTGAATATTCTGTTCGAGTAGATACGATTGTTCGTCCCAACAATATTGTATTAATAACCTGGGTATAAATTCGTCCCATTTTTGGTATGTTGTTGTAGAGCAACCACTGTAGAACAGTAGTACAATTTTATTGGCATATAATTGTCTGCGTGAACTCAAATTACGAATTTTTGCTGTGCTTTCTTGAAACCCATCATTATTATAGCTAATGATTGTGCTATTCAAAGACGACTTCCAGACACGTAAAACACAGACTTGGGTAAACACGTTTCATCTTCTGCCATAAGTTTCAACGTCCATTTTTCTTGGAAAACACTCATTCTTCAACACTTCAGTTTGCTACATTCATCATGGTTTTACTACAACTGAACACAAAGCTTACTATAACTAGTGTCACAACAACAATGCAAGCTTAACTGGACACTCTTTCCAACATAGATTACCATTGCGATAACGCGTAAGCCATTCTGAATATATATTTACATAGCGCGTATAATTATTTTGGTTGCATTATATACTACGAACCATCAGCTTAGGTAGTTCCTACTATATTCTTGTCCCGCTTTCAAAGAATGCAACGGAGAGTCAAACAAATTAAGTTACATACATTTGTAGATTACCGATTTCAACATATACCCTGAAAACACACTCGAGACGCAAAGTAGACTAGCTATTACCAATCATCTGAAATAGCAAAGTTTTACATCTTCCCATTTCAAGGACACATTGAATCCATCAAGTCATCATGACATTAGCTAAGTTCAGTTCTCATACCAAAATTTCTTGTCATGTCTTCAGTTTCATCTTCGGCCACGTTATAAACATTTATACAGTACCGATATTTTGACTGGAATTTTCTGCTGCCTCCATTCTCTCAGAAAAATTCTAGAAATTAGTCTGCTCGTGCACTCTGCCTGGAGTGCATAAATTTTATTAAGCACTTTTATGAAACAAAATTAAAAACCCAAAATGACAGTTCCGAAATACAGATTGACCTATTTCTATGGGTAGAGAGATATGTACTTGGCCGATAAAGTTATAATATAGGCGTTCACTAGCCTATGATAAGCACACGCGATAAAGAACGCACAGCACTACTCCCTCTATTAGCTCTGTCACAGTTCGCGATAACGCCAATACTCGCCAGGCAAAGTATCGCAGCTCAACTCCCTTATGCAAACGAAAATATGAGAATCAAAAGACACAAAGCCAAAAAATAACCGACAATTCGAGATGTAAGCGCATGTACCTTTTAGCAAGGACTCAATTTAAGCTTATTACTTTTTATATCAATAAGTAATCATTATAACGGCCCATTTAAAAACATTAACACTTGGCTTTATAATCGTCATGGCACATTCGGATTTAAAATAGTTTGTTCTGCTACTGTGCATTGACACACCATAGGCATAATACTACGGTGCATACTCAGAGTACAGCTTCTTAGTTTTGTTATAATATAAGTAAACGATTTTGTTAGTACGGAGCAGTATACATGCAGTACAAAATTGATTTGCATAAAATATTGCCAATTGTACCCAAACATACCTCCATCCTTCACATCTAACACCATGCCAATTTAGTCTCGAGAGTCGCAGGAAATATACGCAAAATTAGTTGGACTGGTCAGACTAACTTTTTCACCTACTCCTGACTGATCTGTTCGTGCTTTTCCTCTTTGTCTCAATAGTCGGATGCATAACTGAATGCTAGACAAACCTTAACCAGTGTGTTCTACCAGCAGGATTGTTCACCTTCGTCCCATATGTGATATTTCAATGAAACGTTCACTATTGGGCCATATTTTAATATGGATTATAATCCTTATGGTAATCCTGAAACAACCTGAAATAGCTGTGGCCGTATATTAATTTACATATCCAGTTCTACTGTCATTGCACTCTAAGCATTATATTATTTTTAGCTCAGATTGTCCGGGCTCAAGTTTTGTCAGTTGTCAGTTTGCAGCTTTCTGTGAATCACCATCCGGAATTGTTAAAGAACGTCGTTTTTTTTTTGTTTTTTTTATATCAGTTAACAGTTTATTGTCTATTTGACGTACTAGATTCTTTCTCTTGCGTGTTTTTAACAATTATACTTTAGTTTCAGTTAATATCGAGCAAGCCAAATTATCATTTGATTCCTAATTTTTTGAAACTGCAACAATAAGCCTTATCTCTGTGCAATTACGAGACATCATGACGGACCCTTCGCAAACTCCTAAGAGGAAACTCGACGAACCATTAGTTTCCCGGTCATCTTCCATAAGGCAGCGAATGTCTCAAGGTGTGTTTTCAAGCAGAAACTCTGCGATTACGGCCAACACTCCTCCGGTATCTCCATCTACTTCAGGTTCTTCACCAAGCAGTCAAAACCCGTGACCAAACTTAATGATTTGGAAATATCGAAAACGTAAGACAATCAATGCTTAATCTTGAATTCAGTCGAGTAGTATTATTAAATACAAATTTGTAAGAAGGCTTCAACGTATTTTAATTTAAATCATTAATTTAATTTATCGTGTTTAAAGCGAGCCGGAATTTGCTGTTGTCTTCCGAGTTACACTTGTAGGTGATACAACCCGACCGAATTACTTTAAGTGGCACGCATACGATGGAACTGCTGAAGTTGAAGTTGTGCTTTGGATCCCAGTCATCAATCAACGCAGCTGGACCTATAAAGGTTCGTCGAATATATCTAATCGATGC
>LJIJ01003988.1:0-16537 GCA_001718145.1 Orchesella cincta | reverse complement strand
CAACCTCAAAATACTTGAACTCGGGAGAAATGGATGTGGATGGGAGAACTGCCATTTTAGACGACATTAGCTGTCAAAATAGATAAAATGCAAAGGTCTCATTGTGTACACATGTATGACTCTCCATTGTTCTCTTTACGCTAGAATCAAATATATACATATGAATCTATACAAGGTGAAAGCTGTGTGAACTTTTTGAGTATCGAGAAAAAAAAGTCTACAAAAAAAAGTTTCATTTCTTTCGGATGAAAGGTTTCATTTCTTTGTTTGCCTTTTGGATCTCGCATTTTCACTACAAATGCTCCTTCCTATACCTTACTAGTTTTTCTACCTTCAGGTAGATTAGATCCTTTTTGCTACCTTTTGTTTCTCTTTCACCATTCATCTACAAGCAGGCCCGCTTTACTTGGCCACAAATGAGGGTTTAAGCATTGGGCTGTTCCACCTCACAATGCCCCATGCTTACCTTACCTAACCTACCAACACACACAGTTAAATTTCGTCTACATCGCGGGGCATTGTGAGGTGGAACAGCCCAATGCTTAAACCCTCATTTGTGGCCAAGTAAAGCGGGCCTGCCTGCATATATTTACAAAAGAATTGTTTTCTTTCGACCATGAGTCATGATTAACGTCACAGTCAACTTATAGGGATCAAGATAGATTTGCGACTTTCATTTTGTAAGACTCTTGTCGTTTATAAGAAAATGGTGCATTTCCCGATATTACAAAACGCAATTGTTTCCCGCATGTATACCTTAAAGCTCATGTTTTATAGCTTGCTTTCTCGACCTACGCCTTAGAGAAAGAAGCACGTTTTACACGCGGCATGCTAGCTAATTTTCTTTCTCTGGTGAAAAGAAAACCAAGAGATTGTAGAAAAGATGAAGAAAGTTCATAGTGGTGGACATTGTCATCAGTCTCAAGCTATAGCAAACTAGATATAGTCGACTTTCTGGGTGAGTCTTGGTTTCCTCAGAGTTTCTCATGTTCAAATTGGAAGACGAATGCGGCACTTTTTGCCAGCGGCTTGATTATGTACATATTTTTATGGTTTTATAATTTCAATTTGTGCTCCGAGATTCGTTTATAATACCTAAATGGATAAAATGTGTGTATGAGTACCTTTAAAGTTACATCCCGAGGTGGACGACGACACGCGATCTCGGAATCGCGGAGACTCTGCAGAGAGTTGCTGCTCAGAGGACATGGGCAACATGAATGTAGATTCTGATGATGCAAACTGATTAAGATTCCTTGAAAGGTTCCTTGTACGATAGAGTGTGCTTGGCTTTAGGAATTGTGAGCTCAAGTTAAGAGTATCCTGTGAAAAGAAAATATAAGAGAGCAGGCATTCAACAAATTTCTGATCTGATGTAAGAATATTTGGAGCAGAAAAACATACCACATCATATCACTTCAGAACCGCAGGCAAAGAATATCAAAAAAGATGAGAGAGAGAACTACTAACCCATGAAAATTTTACCATGTGGAAAAAATTTGAGAAAATACTCATGTTGATGTTTGCTGCTCCTTTTCTGTAGGCAACACACATTTGGGATCACGTGAACAGCAAAAGGTGAAAGCAAAAAAAAGTGCTTCTAAAGAGTTTCTCACCAGAAGGTAGAAATGGGAAATAGCGTATCATCTTCACTACTCAAAGTATTAAGTTTGCCTTTTCACAAAGATTCATGTGCATGAAAACAGTACTCATCAATCTCGTTTCCTCTCATTTTGGTGGTGCTGTAGGCACATTTCCTTCCTTTAAGGAAGAAAACGGAATTTTTAAACTATCCATGCATGATAGAGTGAAGAAATGTAGGTTCAATGGCACTGTCAATCTTATAGGCTTATCTTTGCAATACCTAAATCTGTGGAAACTTTTTTCTATAAAACTTTTGCACAGCATGCAACAAAGAATATGCAATGACTTCATGGTAAGCTTAATATAGCAAACATGCATATACGTATAACTCGATTTAAGAAACACATAAAAACGTTTTTGCATTTTTTTTAACTTTTAAAAGTTTATTGTGGTAAAAGGGACTTTTGACTGGGATGAGATTACATAGTTCTACCCATCAATTTCAGTACTTTAGTCAAAAAATCGAAACATGCGTGAAGTAAGGCACTGACAACTTTTGTGCATGGTTATGCATACTTGATCAACAAGATACGAGTTTACAGCTAAACTCACTTGGTTCCATCATAGATCCACACCCACCCATATGTGTATCATCACACGATAAGCTATAAACATTCATAATAAATGGTTTCCGCAGTGTATTTATCATGGAATATCATGGCAAGTAAACAAGGAAAGGAAGGGCTTTTAAGTTTTGGACCCTTCCTGAACGAGCAGTTGGTGTGTTTTTTATTGCGTTTAAGAGTTTGAATTGATCATGCAAACTTTTTCTCTGATACATGGTGGAATATATTTCATGCTTTCGGCTCACAAGTTTCTAAATGTATATTATCCCCTTTCTGGTATGTATAGCAGAAGCGTAGACAGCCCAAGCTTTTTGCAATTTATTAGGGGAAAGCAAGACAGATAGTGGAGCTCATTTCATTTGCTGAGTAGATCGATGAAAGAAAACAACTCCCCTCAGGTGTTGCTGGAGCTACCCATCCTTTTACACCATTCAGTTCTTGCTTTCTCTCACCCTTTTTCTTCATTCATTCATTCATTAGAATCAGACAGACAAATTGGTGCATGAGTTTGCATTCATAATTCCAATATGTATGTATCTCTCAACTTGCTCTCATTTGGTTGCAAAAAGGCTCATCATAAATGCAGATTTTACTTGAAGCATAAAAAACTTTTTCATTTCTAAGACAAGACATTAAGACGAAGAAGCTTACACGTTTCGGTTCTTTAGTCAGGCATGCATAGCAAGCTAGGGAATAGACACGTTACGTTACGACTATTACGTACGTACCTGGCTAGTAAATTTGGCCACTCGTGGAGAATATTGATCCCGTTCATCGTTCGATTCAAATGAGTTGAACCCGGCTTGCTTAACCTTCATCTTGGATGGCAACAGCGTCAGCTCGCTCTTCCAGTTTAGCTTCTTCCCACCACTTGGAAGTCCTAATCTGCCTGATGAAGATTTCCCAGAGGATTTCCTCCTATACCCGTGACCGGACAATGCTGAGGGTTCCTCTAGCGCCGTAATATCAGTCTGCACACCCGAGCTAATTCTACCTGAGGTACTCCGTCGTCTTCTCCCACCACTACTGCTGCTACTTTTTGATGATTCAATACCACCACCACCACCACTAGCACCTTTTTTACTCCCAATTAACTCACTCCCACTACTCACATCATCCTCTCCATAACTAAATCGGGCAGCATCAGTGTCTTCACCACGTCGTCTATAATTAGACTCCCCTATTCCTACTCCCGTCATGCTCATCCTCCTCACAAACTTCGTCTACGATGGATCGAAACTCGTGCCTGCCACTTTGATCCTCATCGTCATCATCATCATCACAAAACACGTCGTCAATGTTCACTTTAAGCTCTGTAACGCGGACGAGTTTCGGTGACAAATTGGCTGATGGAAGGTCTTGACACATTTCGGGCATCAAAATAAGCTCAATGTCATCAACCACCGCTTCTGAAGACAAGGTTGTTGTGTCCTCATCCTCTTCTTCGTCCTCGTCACACTCCCTATATCTACCTTCCCCATACCCATCTCCATCCTCAGCTTCTTCTTCATCTTGTTCTTCTTCTTCTGTTGTTGTTGTTGCTGTGGTTGTGCCCGTCTCTTCTTGTTCCGGTTGAGTGCCTCCTTTTGATAGATCGCCGGGATCATCCTGTTGGGACACCTCTTGCTTTTCAGCTTGCTCAGCGGTGGAAGACGCCTCATTATCAACCGAGGCAGGAGGAGGACCTACGCTTGATTCCATAGTCAGACTTGTGCTCCTTTCATTTTGCAAACTACAGAGATTTTGTTCGCTCAAGCTGGCGAAAGGAATTATTTCAATTTCCGTCAAGAAACTGACAGTACTACTTGCACTCTCGTAACTTGTTCCCTCAAGAGATGAATAAGAAAGAGAGTTGAAGTTGGATGATGTCGAGTCGACTTGAAGATAATTGTATTGCTGGTCTCGCTCCTCCTGTTTCAAAATCCCGTTACCAAAAGTGCTAATGAGATTAGAGTCATTCTCTTTGTAAGCAGGAGTTCCTGGAAGCCCTTGAATAGGAGTCGTCGTCAACGTACTACTACTACTGCTGCTGTTCCCCTTGTAAAAGTTAGTATGGTTGCTGCTGCTGCTGATGTTGCTGATATTTGCACAGTTATTATTCTCTCCTTCAAAAAGTCCATCTACAATGACACTGCTAAAGTTATTGATGGTATTGCTGTTGTTGCTCTCACATTCACTCTTTTTCTCGGTTACCAATCCATTTTCCTCAGTCGACATGACTTTGAGACTTTTTCAGCGAGAAACGAACGAGAAGACTTTGGCTCGTTCCATATGGAGTGTGTCCGCACTTATTTTTCATCCTTCCAACTTTTCCATACTCATTTACCACTTTCTCCACTCCATATAGGTACGGTTTTTCTCATTCTCATGTTATGTTGTCTTAAGTATCACAAGAGAAGAGTAGGAGTTGGACACTTGAACACCCAAACTTTTTTTATAACAACACTACTTCCTTTCTCCAAGAGAAAGTTTTGCAAAATAGGAAAAAGGTTCAATGACGACCATTCACATGTACATTCTTTTCTCTGGCATGGACATTCGGTTTTTGTATATTTGCCCTAAACTATAAGCTTATAGAACTGTTTATGTCCTTTTGCAACTTGTTCTGGGACGCGTTCACCCATCATCTCATAATAAGGTTTTCATACGCTCAGAGACAGATTGGATTGGATTTCCCTACTTTTCTATTCTCTTCTTATACAACCGCATTATTACCATCTGGGTTCATTTCATTTCCCGAGATTCATATGGATGGGTCGAGTTTGCTGTTGGCTGCTCATATCTCCAACTTTTTTGTATATAACAAAATGATGATGACGATCAAACCAAAAAGGTAAAGTCATTCCTGGACAACTCTACGAAAAGTTGGTCCTATGAAAAAAGTTGGTCACAAAAAAAACAAGGTTTTCATTATTACTTACTTTTCCAACAAATTGGAAGGTACATAATATTATTTCGCATGTAGTGCCTAAAACTTGGGCTCAGAAACAGTATGGATTATTTCAACTTTGCAGGATTTTATTAAAACAAATGTCTCTTGTGGAGCCCAACTTTATTTTTTCCTCTGTTGAGCAAAACTAAACAAAAGACGGTTCATTTCGCACCAGTAAACAATAAAAGGGTTTTTTCCTCCAGACAGGAGATTTGTACGGGGAAGCCTTAGCTCTGGCTTTAGCTGACTTGGAAAATCATTATTACAAAACGGTAGGTATATATCTGTTTACACGGACAATTTGGAACTTTTTTTCCTCTATTCATTTGCCCCTCTCTTATTTTGCTTTATTGGGTCCTTTGTCCTCCGAAAAAAGTGATGCTGGCCATCCATGATGCCCTGCCCATCTCCTTTGACATTTCCAGATGGAAACAAGAGAAAGACAAAAGGAACCAGCTAAGCAGGAAGCTCGGAGAAAATATCCGAATCACAGAGAGAAAAAATATGTATCTATTTGTCTTTCTTCCCGGTGTTCAGGGAAAGTATCTGGAAAAGAGGCAATTTCCGTAATACTAAAGCTGCTTTTTGCTCCACTGATACGGTAAGGCTTTATACTTTCTATTACTGAGGCAGCATCTGTCGCTCAAGAAGTAATAGGTTGAGCGCTTGCAAGAAAGAAGATACTACTTATCTTGAGGCGTATTACTATCATCCTCTATTGGATGCACGTACACACAGTTTTAGCTATTACAAATGCTGCAGATTCCCTTTCTTTTGTGTCATATGATGATGATGTGTCATTGTCTATTGGCGCTTTATATTTAGAGACAGGAAGACAGGGATCTTATTGTAGTATGAGTATTATAGCCCTATATTTCCATCCTGATGCAATTTTCCCTATCACAAAAAAGTACATCATCAGTGTTTCTCCTGCTAACTGAAGCGAACCCTGCATATGGTGGCTGCTGTAAGGAAGACCACTTTCTGTCTCTCAGGAAGGAAGCCAGTGAAAAAAGGAAATGGAGTAGTTGTAGCGTAGCTGAAAGAAGATTTGGCAGGGTGAATGTGAATATTATAAGAATACACAAGACACAAAACCATGCAGCTCCTGCTTTTCTTTAGTGAATAACATTGAATAAAATGGACTTGCGATTGCGACTTGGTTGCACTGCTCTCTGCTCTATGTTCACTTGCTAAATTGTACTACCACCTCGTTCCAAAGTACTTATGCATTTTTCTCTGCTGTAATAGAAGGGGCAGGACATATAGGAAACGGAGAAACTGGAGAGTGAAAAAAAACTTTTATTGCCTCTCGTCCAACAACGATCGATTGAAGTGGCATGGCATACACATCAGCCATTAGCGTAGCATATAAATCGTCTAAGAATGTGTGTGTGTAGTTGTGAGAATTTAACCAGTGCTCCAGAATATAATATAATATCAAACTATTCAAAGAAAGACGAATCGTCCTCACAAAAACAGTAAAAGGGAGAGAGAGAGAGAATCGCTTTTTTATTACAAGACAACATTGAGCAGTTTTCAAGAAGATGCATCGAAAAACTTTGTATGCCGAGTGTAATAGTAATCTTTCTCTCATTCCACTCACCAACAACACACCAGCTAAAGAAAGACCAGCAGCAGCAGTGAGAAGAGTTTCTGCTGCATCGCATAATATCACATCTGCTCCTGTTTATTGTGCGTGGAAGGCTGCTGTAGTTTCGCAATCATTTCTCAATGCTGATGTGAAGCCACACTATCACCACCACACCATAATATATACCTATGATGCTGGTTTAGATCGTAAGAAGAAGAAAAGGAGCATGATGATGTTGATGATGTTCTAGTAGAAACTGAAGATGGTGATGATGACGATGATGCGGAAGGAAGCCTGTAAATAAAGTGATTCATGTTGATGTTGTGATTTCAAAATCACGATGAGCATCAACATCCTTCATCACAGCGAAGCTAGAGCCAAGGCCTAACTGCGAAAGTTGTGTTTTTCATCACGCAGAGAAACACGAGAAAAGAGAAGCCGCGTAGGGAACAAAGTGACGCAAAGGAAGGAAATATTTTTTGTATCAAGAGACTTACAAGAAACGACAAAATTTTTTATCACCATCATGTTAAAAAATACGACATGACATGTCATGGCCATGCCACGCAAGTTATTAGCTAGGATCAAGACTTTTTGTCGCAAAATATTTATTACCGGGTGGAGAAACACGAAGAGAGAGGAAATGCGAAAATTTCATATTATCGAGTGGCGTATGTTCATTATGGTAATGACGGTGAAGACTACCGCTACCATTTCTCATCTACTTTGCTTTTCTGCGTGAATAAATGCTCTCCAAACCCGGAGAGAGGTGAAACTACTCAAAAATAAAATAAATCCAGAAGATTGTGCAATCTAAAATATAAAAAAAAATCCGCTACTGCTGCGACTGGATGATGGAAAATGGAAGTTTGGCTTTGACATTTTGAGTGTTTGTCTACTACACAAAAAACTGACTGACTACATTTGCAAGTGTTTATTTATGCAAACAAAATTATGTACTTACGTGTGCTATGATGTGCTCTATTCTATTCCTCTCTAACTTCTGGAATGAGATGTTTTGTCTAACTACTCCTGCTGCTGCTGCTACTTCACAAACACTCTGAAATAGGATACTATCGAATATCTGTCAGACTAGCAAGACGATGATGATGATGAGTTTTCCAGAAAAAAATACATCCAAACGAGCACTATTACGAATGAAGGTTGTTAGGATGAGAATGGGAAGAAGAAATGAAAACGAGATAACGATGCCATGTCAGCCCATGGAATATTGGAAAGATGCTCAGAGTGATGTAATGAAATATTCACGATGCTTTATACTTATTCGCTCGAGTAGTCTACACAACAACTCGGTATAATAGAAGAAGAATGAATACTTACGTCTTTTGCAGAACCTAAATATTTTTGGAATATCTACTAAGTAGAAAATGCTGCAGCTGCCTAGCCCATATTAAATGACTATATAGCTCTTTTCTTTTGTTGATAATTTTCATATCATATTACACCAAAGTATATGCGTTACGGCCTTTTTTGTTTGTCAAGTACACAATGCAGAGCAAATTTTGAGTTCGTGCTATGCATTATTAGTTTCTTTGATTTTTTTCTTGGAATCTAAGCAAGCTCCTTTCATCAAACTCTCAAGACTCTCTGCAAAAGTCTGCAAAGAAAAAGGAATACCTTTTTTGCCTTGTCCTATTTTACACACAATGAAGATTTTAATAATATATGGAAACTACATGTGGAGTGTTTTATTGACGTTGCGGTAAGGTAACGCATAGCGCACCAGCCAGATGTGACTTGATGTACGGTATTCGCAATTGGATTGACAAGTCAAGGTCAATTGATTCTTCAGGTTGTATTTGTACTTGGAATCCACGAGCATATGGTGTAGTACAAGAACCAGAAGCTTGTTTTACCATCATCATTATTATTATTACCAACTATTTTGTAACTTTTAATTACTCCGCTATTCAAACAATAGAGCTGCCATTTCATTGCATTGTGTGAAAACAAGCCAAGGACTGGCAAACTAATGACTATGACAGAAATTCTGAGAAAGCTTTTGCAACATTTTGGGCTTACGTACTTTCCGTTGTTATTATTCCTTTCGTGGTATTGCACTAATGAAGGAAAGCGGTAGCAGCTCCTCTTTAGTTTCCATCGGTCTTTGCTCTCACTTCAAGAATTTCATTACATTAGTAGTAGTGGAAATATGGGCTCTTACTTAAATAGCGCATAGGCATATTATGTTATATAGCAAAGTCCAATTTATAGCAAGTCTGCTCAATGCCAAAATAAATAGAAACGTTATGTTATGAAGAAAATCAAGAGGGGAAAGTCACAACTAACATGCTTTCAGCCACCAAACACAGTAGACACAACACTGGAACTAGAGTAGCGGTTTTGAAGTCGATGCCAATGCCAGCATAGGCAACCAGCTAGTTTGTGTACTTTGTTCCGATAATAATAATATTATTATATTGTGTGTCTATTAACACCGGACTTGAGTGGAATACGTTGAGAAAAGGGAAAATGCAACATAAACCTCATAAAACAAAACAATGGAAGCACAAATTACGGCGTTCACTGGAAATAAAATGGGATCCACAATTCAAAACACACACTCTTGGGGAAATTGCAAGAGAAATAAACAAGATTTTGCGACCGTGTGAACAACTCGCTGAGTGAGTCCCTGCTGATATACAAGGGGAAATATCAGGATATTGCCCTTCGGATTTTCGCTGATTGAGTCTTGTCCTCCTGGTTTGAACCTTGTATTGCAACTACGACGTACGACACCGTTCCACGGGAATGTAATGTAATGTTGTGAGTTTGTGGCAAGAGAAACTATCGCTCTTTTGCTGCTGGTTCTGGTTCTGATACAAAATACAACTCTGAACTAGCACCGTTTGTTCGTTCGCAGCTTTCCTTCCAAAAAAGCGTGGTGCATGGGCAGAATGTTTGCGTGCTTCTTACTCTGCTCCCTCCTGTTTCACGTTGGAAATCTGATGTGATAACTCGCCTTTCCCCCTCTTCATTTCTGTTCATTGCATTGGTATCGCTATTGCTGTGTCTCAGTTTGAACATACGGAGAGAAAGCATGAAAGTGGTTATAAATGGGAGAAAATGCCGGGATAGATGGAGAGATGGATATATGGGATACAAGAAGTAACAAAAATGGTACACGTATGTGATATTATGGTGTTGGTAGCACGTTCAGTCCATGCTAGTCTTGGAAGCATGCATGCATCCAACTTAAAACGCAACTAAAACCAGCCGTGCCGTGAGAGTGAATTTGCTCGCTCCATTCCTCTCCAGTGGTGGAAATATGTATATTATTTTATATCTTTCGCTTAAGAGAAGAGAGAACCAGCCAAAGCCAAACCAAACCACCACACATTGCATATTCTTTCTGCGCTCGGTGGTTGTAACTACTATTGACTATGACAAAGCTATATGGTGTGAGCTAAGTACATCCAAGTAGGAGCCGTGATAATGTCAGGGAGAAAGCTCACCATTCCCAGCGTACTTTTTATGTATAAAAGTATCTGTCGTATTATGCTTGCTTTCTCGCTCTGATGTGAGTTAGTGGAGCTATTCACGATATACTTTGTTGGTGTTTGAGGCAGTAGCTCTCTTCTCCTCCATGTTGTTTGTAATATTGCTGCTACGAAACCTGGGTCACATGGATTGCCTGCTTTTACTTTGAAAAAGTTAAAGCCACCATAATGCCATGTTACATTGACACAGCTTTAGCCAACTTGGGAAAAAAACTTCTTGTCATTTAGTTCATTATGGCTTGGCACAACCATATTATTCAACGGATCTGAATATAGAGAGAGAAAATTCACAAAGGATTTCCTCTCCGGAATACACTTTTTCCTTGTAGTACTCGATGCTCCCATCCATATTATTTGTTATGTTGATAGCTTCCTTGTTGTGTTGTGCAATGTATATGGTTGATCGTGCGAAATGGTGGGCGAGAGATAGTGAGAACGAGACGAAATATCTTATAGATCTTCCTTAATCCTCATCTTCTCCCTCTTTTCGAACATTGATGAATATGAATGCAAGGGAAGCGTTTTTTAAACTTTGTAGTCAGTAGTAGTTTACCGTGGAAAAGAGTTGTTGCACGCCGACCGACTCTTTTGGGATCCTAGAGTTGGAGTGGATAGTCGAGATGGGATGAATAGAAAAAGGACTTTCCCTTGATGTGCTTTTCTTTCATTAGCATAACGATGACTATTTCTAATGTTGCACTAAACGTCCACATCCATAAAATGATGTTGGCGACTCGTTTACTTTCCCTTTAAACTGGCCCAAGATGGGCATTCCTCTCCTTCCATTTGAAATGGGAGGTTTTTTTCCTCGTTAGCCAAGCTGGAGTGGAACTGCATAGAAAAACTGTTTGTTCAAATGATGATGATGAGGGCCCTGTATAATATGAGATTAGGGAAAGAGCAAGATAAAAATGGGAAGCCCAGAAAAGTAAAGAAAGTGGAGAAGGAAAGTAAATACTTAAAATGTATACATTATTTTGCACATTGTCAATGCAAACTCTGCTGGCATGCTATGGGTTGTTGGGTTGTGGGGATGAATACGTATCTATTTGTTGAGTAAAATGTCCGTGTAGCATCAGCATCTCCAAAAATGTGCCTAGTTGGTAGTAAAGTGAAGTGCAGAGGAAACTTTTATTTGGTTGGATTCATATTGTCTGAATTTTTGTAGCTTCACGTATACTTCCTCTTTGGCTCGGATTTGGATTGGTTTGTAAGCTTTTCTTTTCTAGTCTCCCATTTTATACTTTTAACTCTTAAGCACGTGCACATAGATAGATGCATTTACTTGCTTTCACCGTCATTTCTTTTGGATCTAGTTCTACATCTGGTTCTAGAATAACCCTTTTTCCCTTGAAAAAATATACCAATGTGATCTTATGAATTTTTCAGTGGGTTTCTCTCCTTTCACTCTGTGCATGGAACAGTTTCCCAAGGTCCCAAGACGATTAAGAATTTTCCTTGTCTGACAGTACTCTCTAAGAGGTGGCCTACAAGCCAAAAGTAAAAAAAATGTGACTTGTTCGTCTTCTTTCTCCAAAAAAAGAAAGAAAATGTGACTAGAGCGTAATAAAATGAAATTTCTCTGAAACGGAAAGGATAAAAGGGAAGGGAAACGACAGACAAGAAAAATACTGTGAAAACTGAGCTGTTATTGAAGTCTAACGAAGTTTGCATGACCACAACGAAATTTACGAAGAAGCGAAGCCGTTTAGCGAGGGAAATTCTGAGTATAAGCTATTCATTACTTTGCTCACGTGCTCCCAACACTTCTCCACTCCACCAGTTGTGTATGTCGTCTAACAAAAAGAGAAAAGAAATTGAAAGAAATGTGCAATTTTACTTTTTTACCCATTCATTTCGCCTAGAAAATTTTCATATCTATCCCTATATCCGGCTGCTGGAGAGATGAGAGAGTGGATGACTGGATTTGCATAGAATTTTTTTTTTCAAGGGAAATGAATTTCGTAGACAAGGGAGTCATTATTTTAATCAGGACATCACATCGTACTTTGCAAAAAAAATTGAGAAGAAGACGAAGAAGGAATTAAAAGTGTGTATGAGAAAAAGAACTGCCTCAAGAGATACTAATATTTCTGTATATTTGCATGTATACCCGTGAACGTAAGTTCTACGCTCCTTGATCTAATTACAACCTTCTCCCATTTTTGAATACTTTAAGCTTTTAGGCACACACTGCTTTAATTAAAGGAACGCAACGCAAGCGAGTAATCAACTTTTTTGATAAATGAAGCAAAAATTACTTGTACACAAGGAGAATTAGCATGAATGCATGTAAGCTTTCACTCTGTGTATACCCACGTTTTTTCTTTCGTGTCAAAAATTACAAGAAAGACAACCAGGAAGCAAGCCAAACACAATGAATAGGAGAGTGTGGGCAGACGTGGTGAAATTGTAAATGGAGGGCTGGGGAAGAGTAAACAAAAGTTTTGATTACATGGCGAATCCTTCTGGATGTTTATGTTCAACTTGGATCCAACAACTAACAAGACACATCTCGTACAGAAAAACAGGAAGGAAACATACATTGTTTTGCTTGTGTATGGTTTTTCAGCCTCTATTTACTCATGTTTTTCCGTGCCATTGTTATTTACTTGGGTTTATATAGACATGCAGAGATTCAATATGCATGGGAGTTTTATCGACTTATGGCATTTGATTTTTTCATTCCTATTTCATTTCTGGCAGAACATGCTCCAACAGAGATGAGCTTTCGCGAGGGAATTCGTGTATATAAAATGAACGCCAATAAATTCACTAGGCGAGGATGTGATGTGAGGCTCCTCTGCTTTCTTTATATTACGAGAGTGTGTAATTCAATGCTTGCATGACTCACTCGGAGGCATGGGTCCCTATTTACATATACATTCCTCGAGATCATCCCGTAGCTACTTTTCTGCTCCAGATTATTTGATGAAAACATGAAAGAAGCCTAACGGGATATAAAGTGATGATAACCGTATTATAACCCTGATTTTATTTCGTATTCACAGCTACTCAACGAGCTAAAGTAAATGATACTCTTTCTATATAAGAATATTCGACATGTGATGTGTGATATCAATTCGTTTCTACTATATGATAGTTTGGATTTTGGGTAGGATCCGAGTATAAAGGATGCATGATGATATATAAAAAAGATACGCGCAAATTAGTTTTTCATCCCCAAACGTATCAGCAGCATAAGTTACGTGAACTGGTTGTTTAAAACCCCTTCCATATTGGTTGAGCCTGATAAGTTTTTATGGTAAACCGCAATTTCCCTGTGCAAACTCTGCGAACCTCATTCAGGCTCATTCATCAGAATTAAAATCAATACGGGGGATTATATCGGTATTTCACTGTTACTGAATAAGGATGTCTATAAATTTTATGCATAGCAGATTGCCTTATGTACTTTGTTGTTTGTCATGAAAAAGAGATGAAAGGAAATGTGGTTTTTTGTTGTACCTAAGTTTACATATATAGGATACAGATAATATTTCAAGAAGAGCAAGGGAGCACGCCGCCTTTCGACAGGATTTACGCCAGCAGCAACACGTGCAAGAATCAAGTGAATTTTATCCGTTATTGGAAATTAATTTATCCTGTCAATTTAATTGATTACTCTGTAAAAACCTTGATTGTTAGTGTGCAGCAAGCACTAATTAAACAGTAATTAAATAGGTCGTTTGCCTAAATATAGAAAATTAACTGTTTGTTTTGGAGTTATAGTCATTTAATGAGTGTCAGATTCATTTAAGTCTCAAGTACCGAGCTTCAATAATTATTTGAACTAGCGAAAACATCATCGACCATCGACATTTTGGTGCCGAAACCAGGAAGTCTTGGATTGAGAAAATATTTGAAACCTGAACATTCATCAGTGATTCTTTGACCGCTGAAAGGAGCAACTATTACTGGACCGCTGAAAGGAGCAAAACTGCTTGCAACTGTAACTGGACCGCTGAAAGGAGCAACTGTAACTGGACCGCTGAAAGGAGCAACTGTAACTGGACCGCTGAAAGGAGCAACAATGTCTTCCCCAAACCCATTTGGAACCCCCACGGATTAGGAAGAGACGAACAATGAGAACACCGATCAACGTACAGTCTGAGTCATCCCAACAACGTCAATTACCGACGGAAATGGAACCTGCGGCTCCAGCTGTAAAGAATAGAGAAGTGTCAATTGCGTCAACAAGTTCATCCGCACGGAAAAAGAAAATTCAACTGGAAACCATTCGTCAAATAAACGATTGTCGGCGGAAGTACCTGAAAGAAATAAAAAGTCACGAGAAGAGTGTATCAAATTTGAACAAGCAAGTTTTGGACACTGAACACTACATTGCTTCCATGCCTGAACGAAACTTTGAAAAAATGACGGACGGGATAAGACCGATTGGATTCAACGCCAAGGCGAAATAAAGAAAGCGCAAGAGGACATAATTTGGCACAAGGGTGAAATGAAGAGTGCTCATGACTCAATGGAATTAGAGGTGGATATGATCAAAGAAGACGGAAACATTGACATGCAGCTTATTGATTTGGAAACGGGTGATGACGATCAACATTTGAGTTCTGACGACGAAGAAAAGGTTATGCAGTGGAATGCCCAGAACCAAACTAACCCAATGGTCATACACAGAACGTAATCGGTTTCTCCAGCCAGGTAATTCGATTCCAAAAGAAACGACTCTGCAATCTGCTTTGGACGTTAGGACCTTTGCACCTGCTCCTGCACATCAGGATTATGGTTATCAACACGATCAAGATGAGATGGCAAGAATGCAATATTTGAATTGCAAAAGGAAGAACGAAGTAAGCAAACCATAAATGCAACTTTGACTCCAACAACGTCATTGGCTCCAGGAGCAACTGGAGGTTCGGATGTAATCAGTCAACTTGTTACCGCTCTTGGACAGGCCTTTGGAAGTGGAATGGCTCAACGACCACAGATCATCACCAAACAAGTAGACAAAGATCTGCCCTACTTCAGCGGAAAACCAGAAGATTGGCTTGTGTTTAAAAACGAGTACGAACGTACTAATGAAAAGTATGAAACACGATGATTCCGTTAAGCTGTGAGATTGGGGAAGTATTTGAAAGGAGAGGCAAGGGATTCTGTTGTGCAGCCTCCTCGGCTAATCCTTACCAACGAGGTAGACCGTATCATTGGAGGTACTGGAAGAAGGTTCGGAAAGCCAAAGCACCAGTGTTGAACCCCATGAAGAAAAAGTGAAAAATGGTTACTCCACCTGAATCAACAAGCCCAAAAACAATTATTGACTTTGGAACTGGAGTAGATTCTTTGGTAACAAACATAATTTCTACAAAAGACTGATTATTAATAATGTGCAGTTTACTGAAGGACTTAGTTTGACAAGCTTCCCGCCAACAATGAGCTCTGAATTGGTACCGAAGTGTTCTCGACAAGGGGATGGACTGTGAAGATTTGGCTGACATTTTCAAAAATGGCATTTGGAAGCAGTTCGTGTAGCCACGCGAACGCTTACACTCCCGGCAAATAAAAGAAGACTGAGGGAAAGAGAAATTAAGCGTTAGCGAAGAAAGTTCCAGTGCAACAGTACTCGGTGGAAGCGAAAAGGCTGTTGCGTTACATGCGCAAACGAAATCATTGTATTGAAAAGTGCTTCCAATTTAAACGTATGACGATGATGAGCGATGGACAGAAGTAAAACAAAAGAAACTTTGCTCTGCTTGCTTGTCTGGAATCATTGTTACGAAGAATTGTCCAGTCCAAATAGGATTTGCGGACAAGACTGATGCAGCTCACAGCATCACGCAACTACTACACTATGCCAAAATCATCATGGCAAGAATTCTAATTACACATAAGAAAATGAGATACAAATCGGGAGCGTTGTTGATGCTTGATATTCCTCCAGATGAAAATAATGTGGTACAATTACAACAGCAGCTGAAAGTTTCTTCTTGCCGACTTTGCCGATAATTTCCAGTATATCGTGAAAGGAGAGAAGACATCACAGTTTTGCTGTACGCATTACTTAGCATAGTGCGAGCCTCGCTATCCATTGATGAGAAAGATGCAGCTTAAAATCTCGGCCTGGATGGACCATTCCCATCCTTCAAGATTTACTGTGTTCGAAATTGCAGCGTGAAGCGAAGAAAAGAACTCAAAAGCTTAGTTAAAGCTGGACGTTCCGTGCGAAACTATGAAGCCCGCCGGCTCACACGTCACTGCGAAAATGTTTCACACCGTGAATAATATTAGGAATTCAGGAATCAAGGTGCGACAATTG
>LJIJ01003987.1:0-16551 GCA_001718145.1 Orchesella cincta | reverse complement strand
ACGAATTGAATGGGAATAATCGCGCTCCTGTGTGGTCGCCGCTTGGACAGGGAAGCACACCTCTGTTTTTATCATCTTTTCTGGTTCTTTTTTAACTGCTCTGGGTAGAGTTTTAGAACCCTCCTCATTCAGCCCCTTGTCAACGCTCCCACTGGAAACTAGCTTGGTAATAACCGAGGTGATCTTCTTAGCTGCTTGCTCTTTATTCTTGGGGTGGAGGCAATTTACTCAGTAGCTTCTGCTTTCGCCGCCGCGGGTCCTAGAGGAGGTGTAGCACCAATTTTACCGGTTTCCGCCTCTGTATCAGAAGATTCAGGAGGAGCACATATAGCATTCTCAGTGCATGCTGTGGTAGACTTGGAGGGAGCCACCTGAGGTGGCGAAATAGAGGTGGAAGTGGAAGCAGGGGCACATTTATCAGCAGTAGCATGCTTAGGGGCAACTTGAGACACGGGGTGAGGTGGCGGACCAGTTTTTGGGTGGGGTAGGTGACGACAAAATTACGAATATCAGGCAGGTGAGTCGTTTTACTTTGTTATCATCATTGCCGGTCTTGGCCCTCCTTTTCCGAGTCTAGAAGGACAGGCTTCACTTCTGAAGCTGTCGGCGTGGCGGGACCTTGGCTGCGAGCGCGGCAGGGATTTGGATCTTACCTGGACCTCTTACCGGGCCGGTTTTTGTAACTGGAGGGGGTTGTGGAACCGCTTCTGGCTCTGGAGTTGGGGATTTTAGCTCAGCGGCAGGTTCTGCTAATTTAGCGGGCTCTTCTGTCTTTTTTGGTTCGGGAACAGGTGCTTCTTGCTTTGGAGGTGGGTTGGGAGTGGTTCTGGAGCTGTTTTCTTGACTTCAGCAGGTGGAGCTGGTGGTGGCGCTTCAGTTTTCTGAGGTGGAGTTGATTCCGCAGGTTTCTGCTCTTTTTCTGCTGAAATGGATGAGCGAGAGCCTGAAGTTTCCAGGGGTTTCTTTTCCTCCACAGAAGTCTGAGACTGGAGGGCTTTCGCCTCAAAAGCGGCTTTTTGATCTTGAAACAGAGGTGATTAAAGGACGAGGTGGTTTACTCTCAAATTTACTTTTGGCATCGCTCACTTTAAACGATGGAATAACAAGCTTTTTAATTCCAGGCGGTTTAGGCGGTGGCTCAGCAACTGATGATGATGTTGACGTGGTTCCAGCGCCGCTGGGTGAAACTTTCGTTTCCAAATTTTGAATGAGTTCTGCTGTCTTTTGGCTAATTACTTTAGAGTTGCGACGCTCTATCCTCGTCGGAGAAACTGAGTCAGCTCGATCTTTAAGACGGTTTTTAGGTTTGGAAGCGGAATCAGAGCCAGAGTCTTTTTCTGGTGTGCTTGATTTCTCCTTGACTAATTGAGATTGTGAGGTGGATGCGGGCTGAGGTGGTACAGGCTCGGGTTCAGCTTGTTTTTCAATTGGAGGTGGTACAGAAGCCGGTGGTTCCACCTCAGCCTTCTTTTCTTCTTCTGCTGCAGGAGTTGCAACCGTTTTAGGCTTCAAAACCTTCTTTTTCACGACCTTCGGTGGTTCCGGTGATTTTTCCTGTTCAATTGCAGGTTTAGGAGCTATTTTTGGCTTCGGTTCTGCCGCAGGTGCTGGAGCAGCTTCCACCTTAACTTGAGCTTCTGCTAGCACCGGTCCTCTAACTTGAGATCTCTCTCTGGTTCTAATCTTCTCTTTTTTCACCTTCGTTTTGGGCATCACATCAGACGTCGTCGCAGACTGAAGCCCACCTGGTTCTGCATCTCCCTCCATCTCTTCCGCTAATGTTTGAATCTCACTGATTTCGCTCAGCGTATCACAGTTATCCTCATCCTCTCCTCCACCCGCTGCGCCCACACACTCTCCGATATCAGCAGGAACTGGCATTTCCTCCTCATCATGAATCATTTCAAGCAGGGGTGAGCTCTTGCTTTTAGATTTACTCTGCATTTTACTCCTCTTGGGTTTTGTAGGTGGTTGTTTCTTATCATCTTCAGGAGCTTTGGTTTTAGAAGTTCCCACCTCAGGTGGCGGAGGTGGGGCCCCTTGCTGTTGATCTATAACTATCTGATTTTGATTTATGGCTGAACAGTTAGCCAGCGCTAGCAACAAGTCAAGTCTCACTGGCGTCTGCGTTGCGAGCTCATCCGCACCCGCGAGACAGTCTTTATCAAACCCTTGATTTATCCAGGGATGGGCACAAACCCCACCGATATCAGCTCTCCTTTTGGGGTCAACAGTTAACATGAATCTAATTAGAGGGCTGGCTTCAGCGGGTTTCTTTGGCTCGAATAGTCCCCATTTGAAATTTGCTTGACGAGTCGTTTAAAGTTGGAGCCGTCGAAGGGCATTGCGCCGTAAACTAAGGTGTAGAGTAAAACTCCAAGCGACCAACAGTCAACTTCTGGTCCTTTGTAGGGGGTTCCCCGTACGATTTCAGGAGAGGCGTAAAGAGGACTTCCGCAAAAGGTTTTGAGCAATGTTGCGTCGCTAAATACGTTGCTAAGGCCGAAATCTGCTATCTGAAATTAAAATTGGGGTAATTAAAATTTAGTGAGAAATTTAAAAAATTGATTTGCTTACCTTTGCGTTAAATTTTTCATCCAATAAAATATTTTCGAGTTTAAGGTCCCTGTGACAAATCTTGTGCTATTTTGAAATAAAATCATCAAGTTAAAAAGTACAATTTTTCATGGGGTTTTTAGTAAATATTACTTTATGGCAATAATAGACTGCAGAAGCAATCTGTCTAAATATTCTCCGCGCTTCATCCTCCTCCAAAATCTTCCTCTCATTAAGGTAGTCATATAGTTCTCCTCCTGCTGCGTATTCCATCACAAGCACCATTTTCTCACGATTTTCAAATACTGAAAAAACCACAAAAAATTATCATCATCATCATCCAGATTTTTAAAATCGCAAAAATTTCGGAATGTGTACCCTCATAAATGTGAATAATATTCGGGTGGCGAACAGAGCTCATAATCTGAATTTCTCGTCGTATCCTAATTAAATCCGCTTCCGTTTCAATTTTTGATTTTTTGATAGTTTTTATCGCCACCTGAAAAAATATTGCAAAAATCAAAATTTAAATGTAAATTGATTTTTTTTCAAATTTGCGACGTATTATATTTACCTCTTGACCAGTCTCCTTATCAATACCCAGCTGCACTTTTCCATACGTTCCCTGACCCAGTTTTCTAATGAAATCAAATCGTTGCCGAAGTCGTCCCCGGTTGTTCTGCACCCCCGTTGCATTTTCCAAAGGGCCCATAATCCCTCTGGACTGGTTGAGCGGGTCATTATGCTCCCTTAGCACCATGATTCTATTCCCCGTTTTCACAAATTAGCACCAGCCAAAAAGCCTCTAAATTACCAACTTTTTACAACCAAATTGCACTCAAATTCCTTTGCACCTTTCCCTAGCCTCTAATTAAAATATTGCACTACAGTTACAAATCAGCCTTCTCAACCTCCAACTAATTTACTTAGGAACATAATAATTTTTTCTGCAAAAAACAATTCTCCTCCATTTTTCCTTCTTCCACACTTCAATTCCGCTGGGTTCGAAATAATATTCCCATTTTCCCTTTAAAATATTGCTGATTTATTGGTAGAAATATTGAACCAGGAATAAAAGTTGAGTCAGACGATTTTTTTTCTTGCGAAAATGTATTTCGATGATGATGATAGGATTACTCGTTTTTTCTGATTATTTTGGTTCTTTATCGGACTATATGGGAGAGGATCAATGCACTTGTTTCAATTACTCACATTAATAGGAGGATGGGCAGGAGGATGACGACACTCGGAAAATGTGAAATGGGCTTCAAATGGAATGTGAATGTAGAGAGTCGAGACTGCAGTAATTTTTTTTCACTGAAAAATTAGCGCATGCAAGGAGAGGAGCTGCTCGGGAAAAATGATGAGGAGAAGTCGGCTCCCCAACGAAAAAGAACGGAAAGAAAAGGGAAGGAGTGAGACGTGAGCTATTTTTATCTCTTTCTCACCGAAGGAGAGAGAGAAAGAATGAGCAGGGGAAGAATGCAATGCCAATGCTCATGATGATGATGATGATGCGATGTGCTTCCGAACTCCGAGAAAATAAATGCACAAAAGCAAAGCAGAGGAGTGAATGAATAGCGTAGGAAGAGGAGAGCACGTCACAAATATATGTTTTCTACATCTGGATGTTTGTGTTGTGAAAAATAACTGCAGGGGGATTTCCGAACTCGCTTTCCGAGCTCAAAGAGTCAATGCGCATATAACTCTCGGGTACATTATGTATATGTACATAAATCTTCCATACAGATGCTATATTATGCAGTTTACACTCATTTCTATATATGTTTGTCTGTCAGTACAATTTTTTAAATTTGGGGCAAAATGAGAATTCCGTAATTTTCAGTGCATTTCAAATTTTTAATGCAGTTTAGGTGTAAAAATGAAGTTTTTATTGTTTTAAAAGGTTCCGCTACTTTAGTCAACCCGTTTTGAAAATTGTGTTGTTTTCTGTTTTTGATCTGAATAATCAGATCAGATCGTAGTACGCAACGCACCTAATGTGTAGTATTGCATAACCTTCCTCATTCTTTTGGGAAGGGCAATCTCAACTAGCAATCTTCCAACAAAAAAGTCAATGTTTTTTTTGTCAATATCCTTCAGACTGTTCCAAAAAATTGGAACCAGGCATCCCGTCTCAGGATGTCAGTTGACAAGGTTTCTGTGGTTGGCGCGAGGTTTAATTGGTTTATTATGAGCATAATGATATTAATAAGTTTGTAAGACGCAAAAAGTTAAAGTTTTAAACTATCGATAAATCGTTTTTAAGTGAAGTGGAAAATTTCTTTTTACGCAATAATTCGTATTATTTGGACAGAATAATATTGACCTTTCTTGAGGAAAAATGATATTTAAATGTAATTGTAACATCCAATTGGGTTAATTTCGCCAGCTATGAAAAGGGATGATGGTGACTTCTGTGGCGTTATATTCAGATAAGTTGAATAAAATCAACATACTTATCAAGCAAACATTTCAAGAATATCAATTTTTTGTATTTTACAGACGAATACAATGGAAAACAATATACGGCTTGGAGTACATTCCCATGATTGAGATGAACAACCACCACAAAGAAGTGCGAAAATATGAGTAATAGTTTTAGATTTTTTAAGGTATATTTAAAATGTTTATGAAATAACTGCCTTGCCCAAAAATTGAAGTTTGGCAAAGTAAACGTGAACAATTTCAATGTAAAAACTTGACGTTGGCTGATGAGGATGAAGCTGGAGAGGTTTCTACATATATTGTAGATCAACGTACATATTCACTATATTTTTGACATGCACATACAAATTCACTGCATTGTAGGTCAGCGCAGCCATGCAGCGAGCTTTTATGATGCTTTGTCTAGCTTTTGACACGGTCTGTGAACCTAGAAACATGTAGCAAGTAAATTTTATGTTGCGACACGATTCACAACTTAGATTCGCTTGCATTATATTTCATCGTCTACATATGAGATGATGATGATGAGTATGATTTTGATAAATGCATTTGTAAGCATTTTTACGAGCAATCGTGGGAATTAACATGATATGTGCTCATTTTTCTAATTGAGCAAATGTTTTTGATATTTATGTTAACTAAAAGTCGTCTGGTTTTTTTTACTTTGGTTATACGTCATAACTTTGTCTGATTTTTAAAAATGACCTTGTCATTGCAATGCTCTTGAAAACTCATTTTAAGTTACAACAATGGAATTATTGGCAGCAAGCGATCATTCTCAAAGTAGAATTCAACTGAGTAAGAACAGTTCTTCAAGTTTTGGTTGTAATCATTTGTTTTAACATGAAATCTGCAACCGTTTGGATATTTATAGTTGTCCTCATAGCGTGGACAATAAGTGAATCTTCCGCTCAAGACAAAAATAAAGAAGAGGAGAAGAAAAGGAAAGAGGAGGAAATGAAAAGGAAAGAACTGGAAAAGAAAAAGAAAGAGGAGGAGATGAAGAAGAAAGAAGCTGAGAAAACGAAACAAGAGGAGGAAAAGAAAAGGAAGGAAGAAGAAAAGAAGAAAATGGAAATGGAGGAAGATGAAGGTAAACTAAATTTATTCAATTTTTGCAAAAATTTCATTTCTAGCTAATATTATTCATTTTTATTCAGACAAGCCCAAGTTTATCTATCGTTTTGTGGGATTTATCAGCGAGGATGATGTCAAGAGATCGATGTTGCGTGGAAATCCCAACCCATATTCCAACCCTGGTGGTGGCAATCCATATGGTGCGGGATATCCCATGGATTATTATGGATAAGTGATATTGTTACTGATTTTCAGGTCAAATTGTTTATGCTGAAATTGTTAAGCAGTGATTTGACATTAGATGATAAATAAATTTTGTTGATTTTATTCTCAGAGATATATTGTTGGTAAACCACAAATTTGTTGTAAACCACAAATTAGTTGGCTCAATGGGGCAACTTGAGGTTGTCGGGTTATTGAACTTTGCACAACCCATAAACATTATGAACCCAGATTTACGAACGGAAACAAGTGGTTAGCACAGAAACAATAGCCCAGTTAGTTCTCATACACGGTCAAAAATATTAAACCACAACGTCAAAAGTTGTATAAAAATCAGCAGAAAATCGTGAAGATGTAATGTTAACTTTGGATCTATCACACTTCAAATCGAAGTCAAAGTGTCATAGTTTTACAACTGAGTTATTTCAATGGCATTTCTAATAAATTTTGCGGGACTGGTGATGATGACCCTTGTCGTCTTCATTTCACAAAATCAAATTTTGGAGTTTGTTGTAGCGGAGCTTTTTACACTTAGGGAAAAAGCCACTGAATGCAGAGACGGGACCGCCAACACCTTTTGTGGTCACCGAAGTTGTAATTTCTTTTGTTGTAACTGTGATGGAGGATGTAGGGAAAGGAGGTGGATAAGGGACGCAAGTGAAGAAGATCAGCATGACGAAAACCAAACGGGTTTTATGATATTGAGGAAGCTTACAACAGAATTCTGAGCGGAGCTTGTAGAAACTTAGTGGTTGGCTTGCGCTCAGTGAGTAAAGTAATCATATACAATACTGAACACGTGTGTACTTATCATTGCTCATTCTTTATCGTATCGTTAGTCCTGAGATAAGCCCAAGGCACGCATACCATTAGGGACCTAACGACACAGTATTTTGCTACAGTTGGGATGGAGGATGCAGAGGAATCAGGGGTAATGCAAGACCTGAGTTGTGACATCATGAAGAACACAAAAATGACGAGGATCATGATGGATTCTATGTTGTGGAAGAGATTCACAGCCGTTTTTAAGTAGCAATTGTGGAAATTTATCGGAGAAGGCTTGAACGGATTTGGAGAAAAGGAGTTTCAAAGAATGGACAAGGATCAAGATGGAAAACTTAGTAATGAAGAAATTAACGGTTAAAATCTCGAAATCGGTAAAGTAACATTTGTTTATATTAATTCTCGTAATTTGGTAAACTGATGTGGTACTACAATCTGAATTAATCTAAATAGGCAAACATTTTGCTGGCATTTTATGAGTATTTTTAGTTAATATAGAAATTATTTCCACATGTAATTATAGGTAACAGTACATTATTTGTATACTTCTATGTCGATTGACAAGGTATTTCTTAAAAAAAGTCATTCATTTATAATTGTTAATAAATATAACCATTGGGGGTTTGCGGCAATACTGGTCTCGTCTCAAACTGTGTTCATTTTTTGGCAAATTCTAAATATTGCCATAAAAAGTCAGTTGGATGAATTTGACAAGTACAATGACATCCGTGCAAATTTTTCGATCTTGAAACTATTTAGCACCTAAATTTAAAAGTACTAAGAAACTCATTTCAACATTGATCGACGTCTATAAAAAAAAAAAGTTTATTGGACGAGTTGCGGCCGCAGCCATCTCATCTGTATTGTCAAACCATTAAAAAATTTAACTTAACTTTTGTGCCTTAACTATGAGCCAATTGGGTGCAATGCTCGTACCAGGTGGAGGAGGGTGGGAAAACTCCAAATTATTTTAGCAACATATTAGAAAGAACGCATTTATGAATTTTTGAGACCATACTCACCAGGACGCGAAGCCCTGACCCATTCGCCCCACTGCCTTATGCCGGAGTGCTTAACCACTCCGTTCGCTGCCTGGTCAGATCGACGTCTATATGATATAGACTATATCAGCGAGGAGTAGAGCAACGTAGCAACCTAAACGATAGGAGCAGCAACTGGGCGCAACAGCAGGAAATGGGAACCGACAGGATTTGTGCCACTTCGTTTCGAAACTTAGTCAAGTTTTATAATTTGTTCGGGTTGCCTGTTATCATGTCCAATCAATCTACAAAATCAATCACGCTTTTAAAACAAAAAAAGCAGTTTGAAAAGTTTAAATAACTTGAAAGTAGATACGTAGTGTTTTTAGTTTATCCTAGTCTACAATTACGTTCTCGGTATGGTAGTTAGTACTTAAATGGATCATGTCAATGCCATAAACATAATCATAGAAACTAGCAAGCAAAAAACATCCATCCTAACACCTTTCTTTAAAATTTCATTTTGTATTTGCTCTACAGACCTGTTCTTCAACCTCTTGAAGTCAACTTTTAAACAAAATTATTTCAATTTTCAAGCGTTCCAAATGCTTGTCAGTTCGTCAGCTTGGCTCTACTAAAACTTACCATTTCTTTAAAGTTCAGCATCTTGAAAAATCGACTTCACCAGCTATTGTTCGTATTTTAGCAGTTTATATCACGTCAAAGTATGATTTTACCCTTCAGCAATAAATGTGAACATTATACAGTTTACTAACTGTTTAATATATAAGTTAACTTTGACATCGTATTTCGTCTTCTTCCGGTTATGTTTTAAATCGAAATAGGTATAAAGATTCTGTTTCCTGAAAAATATACAAGAAAATATTATAACAAAAGAAAGCTACAAGAAAACCCCCATACGGTAATATTCAAAAGCAATTAAAATGGTGATCGATAACCATACAAATAGGATGGCAAACCAAGATACCAATCTAATCCATATGAGGAGTGGGAATGGGCACCAATAAAAAAATTTCCAATTCGTGTGGAAATCTGACAATATTTTAAACAGTTCTTCTAGTTTTCATGATATCACATCCAATCAATCTTAAAAAGCAATTAAGCCTTAAAAATTGAAAAAATACCTTTAGCAGTGTTGAAGTTAACCAGAAAATCTACTACTGCGGTGCTGCCTGTATGTTTCAGTTTACCATTACTCTTGAATAAGTCGTTGCATACATAAATACATGGGTATACTCCATGTTATAAAATAATTCGTAGAAACAAGCAAGCAGAAAACAATCTATGCTAAAAGTTTCTAGCAAGTTTATACTTTTTGAATCCATTCTTCACGTCAGAACTTATTTTCAACCTCTTGTGGCTACATTTTAAAGATCATCAGTTTAGTTTTCTTACATTCCCCAATACTTGTTTGTTAATCTGCCTGTAGTTCTACACCAACTTACCGCTCATTTGAAGTTCACCATGCTGACAAATAGCTTTCATCAATTGTTGTTTGTTTTTTTAGTATTTAATCTCAGTTCAAAACTTAACTGTAAAGAAATTGACTGCCTATCTCGAATTATTTCACCCTTTAGCAATAAATGGGAAAAATATGTTGTCTACTTATATAATACCAACGCCGTACTTCGAGATCGTTTGCTACCAGACACAACTTTGCGTCCAACACCAAGGCTAGTGTCAATCTCAAACATCAGCACATAAATCGAGGCAACTATCGTTTTTCAAATACGTTCAACGTTGTTATTTCCACAGCATATTACAGTTAACCTTGAAGGTTTCGGTGAAAAATTGGTTCCATCTCGAACTGTATTCATTTTTCTTTGGCCACTTTTAAATAATAGCATAAAAAGCCAGTTGGATGATTTGACAAATATCAGATCCATCCAAATTCCCGGCATTAAAAATAGTTGTGAATCTCTCTCCAAGATTGTATTGCAAACCTAACGAAACTTTCTTGACCCATCTTTGCTTCAATTACTGCCCCCGCACTCGTGGTCCCAAGCAATTTTCAAAACAATTTAGCAACAATGGTTTACACAATTCATCGCAATTTGTATAGGAATGCTAACAGCAGAAATATATATGCGATTTTAGAGGATTACGTCGGATTTATACGCAATACACGAAAAAAGGAACAAACAGTTTGCCTTCACTCGAAAAAACGGTTAAGTGAAAAATGTACTGCAGAAATACAAACTGTGCTCACTATTGCAGAAATTCATAATTTCACTTTCAATCTGCACAATACAACTACCGAAAACCTTCGGAAATTTCGTACATCATATTGGTTTCAAGGTCCTGACGGCCTCTAAGTGGTGTAACGTATGATCGAGCTTCTGAACTCCCATTGCTGGTTATTTCGACATTCGTTGTTACTCGAAGCATCATCATGTTTTTTATTGTCCAACAAAAGCAACCACAGGTAACAAATCGTTCAATTTTGGGGTTTGGTGTGAAGCATTTCCAAATGATATCTGGCTACTTTTGTTGCTCATAATAGTTACTTGCACGCTTTCCTCCTACAAATGTCGCTTTCAATTGCAAAATGTGCTTACTAAAATGGTTGGCTACATTTCACTAGTTTTGGGGCAAGGTGAACTAATAGAAAAACATTTTCGATTCCTAGTCGTGATTGTTTCAATGCAGGTAATATGTCTACAATTGTATGGAAACGGATTGACCAGTATAATAACTGTGGCATTGCAACCAAAAGGCTTTAAAACATTAAAAGAGCTGGTAGATGACGGTTATAAAATACTATACAACCCGAATTGGGGTATAAATCTCCAGAGGAACAGTTTGGCCCCGATTTGAAACCTTAGGACTGACCGTGGAGGAAGTATTTCATCTTGATAAACAGTAACACGGATTTAGACTTAATGCAAAATCCGCAAGGGATAAAAGAAAGTTCGCGCGTCTATTAAGTACAAGAAAACTATCATACCAATTGAAACTTGCAGTTTCATTTTTAAAACAACAATTAGGGTATGAAATTACTTGCCACGTTTTGGAGGAAACATTTTCTAAGAAACTGTACAGTTGGAACTGGAAAACGGAAAACCAGTTTTGGGTACACGGCACCCTGCAACTAATAGTAGCTTCGGATTAAGCTCCAAATGGGATGAGTGGTCGTTTTGGCAATTACAACTAACTAATGATGGTATGAATTCCAAATACGTACCTAGCTCTGATGTCGTTGATAGCAGCAAATTTATGTCTGTATTAGTAGGTGGTTTCCTTCTGTCATTCAGTTTGTTTGTCTTTTTATCGAGGTGACATTGTTTTCGCAGCATTGGGGAACTTTGAAATGTCAGATGCCCCTTTTTGCAGAAGAAAGGTAACTTCAATTTATAGACTGCAGAGTAAAAAGCTCAAAAAGAAAGTGAGAAGGCTTAAAATTTAGTTCCATTGAATATTACTCAATACTACTGCAGCCTTGAGCGCTTTATAATGCATACCTGATTGTAGATCCTGAGAAGGAGGTTTAAAAAATTAATTGTAAGTTTGCAATTTTTCGAGTGCATCTCGTCATCATTCGGAGCTCCAGCACTTTCATGTCACCAAAATGTCAAGTACATCTTAATTACTTAAATTTTTACAACCAACTTTATCTTTCGATAAATGTCTGTACGTCAATCTCTCAAAAATATTTCATGCCGTACTGGAATTTTTATATCAGATAAACTTATGGCTAAAAATACATCGAATGGGTTAAAACGTACCCTTAATGGATGTAAATGAAACGTAAAAACAATTTTTTAATAATGAATGCACATGTTTTTGCTCACCTGAATAAACAAACTAAAAAATGTTACTTAATTGTATATGCTTGTTTGTTATCGGTAAGTATGCCATCAAGTTTGACAACTCATGAGCGTTATCAATGAAAAACAGTTGACGAGGACTGAATAAATGATATTCATTAACCAAATTTGATTTTCAATAATATATGTCTATAAATTGCTTCATCCCAGAATGTATGTATGTATGTATTTATGGGTAGAGGCAGACAATATAAATTGAAGCTCAGCCGACTTAATCCACATATATTAGGATTTTTGCAGTCTCACCCTTATACACAACCATACGCCCTCCGACGTATTTTACTGTTGGTTTTGTCTCTTCACGATATATAGCATGAGCCGGAGAGGTTCTAAACCTTTTACCTCTTGTGCACTGAAGGTTTGACCCTCCAGCACATCTAACCTGTTTACCATGAAAGCCTCACACTTACCTAAGAAATGGAGACTTGTTTCCTTCTCCAAGAGACAGAATGGGCATATATCACTATCTGCCCTTCCTATCTTATGAAGGTGGGCTCTCAGGGTAGAGTGCCCGGTAATTACCTGAATAAAAATGCGTAAATTGTTCCTACTCAGAGAGGTAAGGAAATTGCTTACCCTCTGTGCAGGAACATTTACAATTCCTTGGTTTGCCTAGCCCCACTGTACCTATGCCATACCGCATTATGCTCGTCGAGCGCCTTCGATTGATGGCGTGACGCACAGCGGTCATGGCAACAGGTACGATTGGTTCCGGGGCCGAAATTACCATATCCGCGGCTTCCTTGGCTAGCTCATCTACTTGTTCATTCCCAAAGTAGCCGTGGTGTGCCGGGATCCATACCAGCTCTAGCCGGTGTCTACTGGCTAGAGTTTTCAGTGCCATAAAACATTCGCCAACAAGGCGTCATAATTCCAAGTCTCGAGTGCTTGAAGGGCACTCTTACTGTCTGAGTAGATAAAGATACGCTGACTCCGGGGATGCCAGACATTCTTCGCCGCCCAGCAGATTGCCAAAACCTCTGCCTGAAAGACAGTGGCTGAAGTTCCAAGTGGGATTGACAGAGCCGTCTGCTCACCGCCCCATGCGATTATTGCGGCGGCTCCAGTCCTTCCGTCATGCCTAGACCCATCCGTATAGCATACAACATCGTCAATACCATGATTCGGAGAGCCTCTCTCTTCCCATTCCTTTCTAGTCGGGTATGTATAGCGAAACCACCCTCCACCAGCGGCCTTGTTACCCTGAGGTCACATGGCCACTTAGTGATGGGTATTTCGCTGCTCATCACCCGACATATCTTGACGTGGTTGCCTCTTGCGAGGCGACCACAATCCCCCTTGTCCTTCCAGGCCCCATTGTTCCAACCGGTGCATTGTTGTCAGTGCGGCTGCCCTGACTTGTACCATGATGGGCAAGATTCCCATTAGGGATTCCAGCGCCTTCGTTGGTGTGGTACTCAAAGCTCCCGTTATATACAGAAGTGCCATTCGTTGTACCCTTTTCCAGACACCTTACGTTGTAGATCTTATCGACTGCAGTGACCCACCCACCGATCCGTAGATCAGGGCGGGTCTACCACAGCGACATAAATCCACTCCATAAGGCGTGATATCCCCCATTTTGTGGACACTGCTCTTCTACACTGTGCGAACGCGGTACATAGTTTCCTCGACCGCGCTCACAGTGTGGTCCCCAAGTCAGCTTCTGATCCAAATGATTCCCAATACCTGACGGTGGAGCAGAATGGTATTTCTACTCCCGTATCTCAACAATGGTGGACAATCTAGTTTACGCTTAAGAGTGAAGACTATCGCCTCCGTCTTAGAAGCGTTCACTGAGAGTTCCACCCTTGTCGCACCATTTTTCGTTATGTCTAGTGCCTTCTGCAAGCACCAATGCATCCGCGAGGTATTTGCCCCGCTGCAAGAGTGCTATGTCGTCGGCAAATCCCTGAGACGTCGCGCTCGGTACCTGTTCGCGTAGGGTGACCAGGAGTTCATCCACTACGCAGTCCCACAAGAACGGAGACAGAACTCCTCCCTGCGGGCAACCGGCACCGATGGACATCATTACCTTTTTCCGTTTACTGTCGAGACGGCCTTCCTTCCATTAAGCATGGAGGAAATCCATCTGACAAAGATCTTTGGAATACCAATTCTCACTAGTGCCCTTTCAATCTCTTTGTAGGGTACTTTGTTAAAAGCACCCTCTACGTCAAGAAAGACTCCCACAGCCACCTCACCGGTAGCTAGGGTTTCTTCAACTTGAGTAACGAGATTGTGTATCGCGGCATCCGTAGATGCTCCCCTCAAGTACGCGTGTTGCCCATTACCCCTTAAAAGTCCTATCACTGAAGGTGTTTTGATTTCCCAATCCACCAACCTTTCAAGGACCTTCAAGACGAAGGAGGTTAGTGAGATGGGTCTCCAAGATGAGACCCGACCATAACTATCCTTCCCAGGTTTAGGCAGAAAGATCACTCTGGCAGTCTTCCACTTAGATGGAGTGTGGCCAAGAGCGATACATGCCCGAAATATGAAGAAGAGCAGCGGTACGATGACTTCTTGCCCTGCTTTCAAGAGAGCCGGGAAGATGTCATCCGCACCTGCCGCTCTATAAGGGCTGAATGTTGCTATTTGCAGCCCTTATCTTATGTTCCGTTTTGACTATAGCTGGAACCTCCACGGGCGTCGGCGGGGGTTCCAGGGTAGTACTGGTATCCCCCCGCCATCACCCATCGGTGGTTCCTTGAAGTGACTATTCATCAGATATCTTACGGTCTCCTCGGTTCCTGTTGTGTAACCGCCTGGAGTTTCCAAGGGTCCCAACCTGATTACCGAGTCGTTCCTTAGAATCCGATATAATCGTGATGCCTCGGGCATCGACTCCATCTCTGAGCAAAAATTCCTGAACGAGTTCCTTTTAGCCTTCCTGAGACGCCTGTAGTAGGCATTTCTGGCGACTCGGAACTCCTCCCAGGATTCTTCTGTGCCCAGGTAGTCAGACACCCTTTCCAAGCGTCTTACCTCCTTCTTCCTTTCCGCCATGTCGGTTACCCACCATGGGTTTGGCCTGCGGTCTGCCCTGATTTTGGTCAGGGACAGCTGGCTTCGTAACTTTCATTGATGGCCTTTGTCAGGCCTTCAACTTGTTTTTCCAGATCTTCGATTTGTTGATTTCCCTCGGTACTGTTTCAGCAGCTTCGACTGTACCAGGGTCCTATATTTAACGAGGTCTGTCCGCCTCTTATTCCTTACGATTATGGGCTCCGCCTTCCGACTAACTTGAATGTATCAGTCGGTGGTCGGAGAAGGAGTATTCATCCTCTACGACCCATTGCGCATGAGGTTGACTACTCCTGTTGATGCCATGCTGATGTCCAACACCTCCTGCCTTGCGCGTGTCACGAAGGTAGGCCTGTGTCCTTGATTATAACATGGAGATCACTGGTGGAGATGAACTCCAACAGTTGTTCTCCCCGTAGTTGCAGTCACTACTTCCCCACAGGTGTGATGGGAATTAGCGTCTGCTCCTACTACCATTTCCAATTGCTCTCTGCTACAGTATTCCACTAGCCTCCGAAACGTGTGTGCTGGGTGGGCACCAGTTTCGTGTGGCATGTACACTGAGGCAAGAACAATGTCCATCCATTTACCTTGATTTGTGCTGCGGCCACATCCCTATCGCTAAGATTGGTTAGTGGCCAAGCACTCAAATCTTTGGATATTATAAGGCTGCGCGGCTGGACACTGATCCGTTCCCACTGCGACCAATGTGTCAGCCCGCTTGCATCCTCTAACCTTGCCTTTGAAAACGTATGGTTCTTGCAAGAGCGCTACGTAGCTGCCAGTCTTGCCATCATTCAAGCTAGTTGAGATGTTAAGAGAGGCTGCTCGCGCTCGGTGCATGTTCAGTTGATAAAACTGATTCCTGTCATGTATTCCTGTAATGTATACCATTGATAACCTTCCCAGGTTACTTGTTGAGAGGCTCTGGCATGCCATAGCACTAGTGCTTTGGCCTGCCGAGTCTACTACCAAGTTCACTCGGGCCACCCATTCTACTTCTTCAGTAGCCCGGGTGGCATACCCGAGTGCACCCATACATCAGGTACACCCAGTGTTGCCACTCTCTGCATCCCAGGACATATGTGTTAATATCGGTAGACCCATATTAACACCACATAGTCCTGCGCCAACACTGATTGCATTATTTGGGAATGGTGGTGGTGGAGGTGGCATCAAATTTGTTCCACCTCCTCCTCCACCTTTCCTGCAGCACAGCACTATTCCCTTTCTCTTTACTGGTGGAGGTGGGTGGAGGTGGTTCCTCCACCTCCTCTCCTCCTCCTCCTCATCAGTCCCTTTCCCACCCCTTCTTCCACTTCCATTAGCAGGTCAGCGGGGAGAGTTGCCACAATTCGGCTCTCATCCACGACCTGTTTTTCCTGTAATGGAAAGAACATCTGGTTGGGTATCCTTCCCATATATAGAGTGGAATGGAAAAGTAAACAATGTTTACTTTTCCATTCCTTGCCTTGTAGATTTGGTTTTCAGTGAAATTTCACTGATAACCACTTCACTGACGATCCATTCACACAGCCTGACCTCGGGTATCTGGGTTCACCTTTTCCAACAGGAAACTGTGACCCCAGCCCAGGAAAGGCTGTGGAAAT
>LJIJ01003986.1:0-16555 GCA_001718145.1 Orchesella cincta | reverse complement strand
ACCTACAAACTCGTAGTGAACAACAATCGCTCTCCAATCCCTTTTTCTCGGAAAAGGATTAGTGGAATATGAAACCTTTTGCTTAGTAAACTTTCTAAAACTTATAAATCCTTTCTGAGCATTACCATTGCTGGTACTTCTACCTTACACAGCCTTTATCTTGTGCATATTTAATGCTTTTCTTCATAAAACGTCGGAAAAAGTACAATAGTCATTGGTTGAATGCTAACAAAAAAACTCCATCACTACATGCTTTGTGGAAAGAGGTACTCAAATTAGAATCCTTTGAAAGTTGAATCTAACAGCCGTTGCATTGTTATGCTCAGAAATATTTTACCTTTCTAAATTTTGTGAAACCAACAATGCGTTTTTCTAAAAATCAAGCTCAGTTACTTTTATTGCGTTGACCAGACCAGTTAAAATTCTTCTAGGCTCCTGATTTTAGCCTTGCTCTACCAAGGCAGCAAGAAGAACGCTGGGATTATGAAAGCGGATAAGATACAAGGTAAAATTTAATTTATTCGTTTGTTTAATTGGGGGTCGTCATCGAGTCAAGAATATTATAAACAAACAACTTCAATTCAATTTAATTTCATTTACGAATTACAAAAGGCAGGCTTTGACTTGTGATATAGAACGCATTGAACGACAGTGATCTTCTAATTAGTTTCCTGGTTGCTGCAAGTGAGTTTTTAATGTCAGACAACAAGATTAAAACAATCAACCTGAAAACTACTTCACAATAAGTTTATTTAGTGATTTAAATGTTTAAATTTGAATCCATCGCATATCTATTCCATCGTATTTCAATCGTTTTAGCAGCAAAGTTATTATTCAAAACCTATTTTGAACTTTCACAGCAACTTACACATAATAGTGTGAGTATTTAGTAGATTTCCTGCCAGAGATTCGAGCATGTTTTTGAGCAAATTGTCACAGTTGTTGTTATGGCTCTCAAAAGCTACTGTGTTATATGTTCCCAAACTCAACAACGTTTTTGTCATTTTTTAAACAGGGTTTTACTTGCGAACATAGTTATGTTTCATGATGAACCCACTCCACCGGGATAAACGCTAAATGATGGAAGCTCATGGAAGAAGCCTTGTAAATAACAGACGCAAGATGTTCATCGTAAGCTTCAAATGAAGCTGGAGGTCATTGCTACAAACTGCAGACGTTTGAGCGTAACCCATTTCACGTTCTATGATTTCCAACTGAGCAGGTTAACCTTCCATCGATATTGGACGCTTTGGAATATACACTTGAGTATTTGGGTTGTATCTATTTGCTTTGTTTTTCTTATAGATCCAACCATCAACAGCAGACGAAACCAAAAGGAGAATTTTGTTTATTCCTTTACTTCAGAATACAACCGTGTGTCAAAGATGTAAGGAGCGCCCATCAAGTTTTAGGAAGATTTTGGTGTTACAGTTTTGCAAATTGCAACTAGAGTGTACTGAAAAGTTAAGGCAATTAGAAGCTGAAGACAAAAATGATTAGCTCTTGTCTTTTCGTAGGAATGAATTTCTGTGCTATTACATTTCTAACTGGTAACGTTTTCCGGTTCAATGGTCCGCTTGTATGTAGTTTGTAGTATAGTTTACTCCTACTACTTTGCTTGGCAATGTATGATGTTGTCAAGACTTGTTTTTAGGCAAAACTCGTTTGTTCACATTGTTTGTAAAAATGTATCAATAATTTAGAGTTTGTCGACGCAACGGGCAAGAGGAGTAGTTCAGAAAAGTAGCAGAAAATTAGATTCTTTACCTGTACCGGATATTAGCGTTTGTTTAAATGAAGTTTCTACTAAAGTGGTGAAAAGTATTGCCATTTAAGCTTAACTCTAATTTCGATTGCCATTACTTCACCGAGGTATAAACATAACGTTAACTCTACGAAGCAGGTTCCTTACGAGTTTGAGATATGCCTGTGTAGCGTTGTTTGGAGATATGAGAGGAAGAATTTATTCAAGACATAAATCGTTTTTAAAATGGTTTTGAAAACATTGCGAAAAGCTTAGAGCACAAATAATCACAAAATTTATCACAAACTGGAAAATACACATAATTTTTTGCTTAGCATTTAATAAGTCATTTAATCTTTTCAGAAGACGTCATGCAATCGTTAGCTGTACTTAAATTTAGTCGCAGATTCTTTGAGCAGGAGTAAGTACATCAGAAAATGCGTTGTTTAAGTTTCTTTTATCAAACTATACTTCAATGTTCGTCTGGACACTTTTCTACCTTTCAATCAGGTTAATATATTGAGTTTATTTGGAAGAAAATTCAGACTCATTTTGTATCTGTATACATGAGAGTAGATTAATTAGAGAAGTTAAAAGGAGTTGCTCCAATCACATGCAGAAACGTTGCTCGAGTAGTAAAATGTATTGCCATCGAGCCTAATTTTTTATTATGATTGATTAGATAGAAAACTGGCTATTAGATCTACGTTTTGTTTTAAAAATCAGGTTGCTTACGAGTGTTACCTTATTCCTAGATGTACGCTTTTTATAATCGTATTTATATACATACACAATCATGTTAAATTGAATCATTCATGGTCTCAACTTGTACTGCAAGGACTTACGTTAGTTGAAATAAGAATTATGAACAATCTAATTGTAGAGGTGTCGTACCTGTGTACATCCATGGTTCGTTACAGAAAATACTTAATTTTTAACAAGAGATGACTTATGATTCGATAGGTGTTAGCTTTACGGGTGCTGTATTTTATTTTTATCACTTGAGACATATAGGTTCTGAGAATGTTTGTGTACAAATTGAAATTTAGATGTTAGGCTCATTCCTCCAATAAATGTAAGGCTAAGGTAATTTAATTCAATACTAAAATTAAGAAAATTAGTAAAATCTAACCCAACTATGTCAATAGACTGACATATGTAGACATGTGTAGTTCTATAAATATAGGTGCTGAGATAATAATTTAACATGCTAGAAAAGATGCTCGCAAGGTGAAATGTATTGCCATCGAGCCTATTGTAATTTTGACTCCTTAAAAACTGACTGATACTGTTGGATAGAAAAATACTGGTTGTTTATGAAAGTATCGTTTTTGGCAGGTTTGTCTTCCTATTTAATACATTTACACATGGGTACTCTTTTACAACAAATTGAATCACTTGAGCTAAAGTTCTATATACAGAATTAGTTCAATTTCAATACGAATTGCTAGCATTCGAATCTTAAATGGTTGTAAGAAACATGCATGGGTGTTTGTTCTTACGTCTGGAAATTTTTCCATTTGATTGACAATTTTCGGTCCAAGACAGTTGTAATACGTGAGCTAAGTTGTAAGAAGGATATCCAGAATTATATACTGTTTGTTTTGTAGTAATATTCGAAATTCAAAAATACAATTTTGTAATATTAAAAAGGCTGTGGTGAAAGGTATTACCTCAGACAGGTCACATTAAATTCATAACATAATTAAGTTATGTTAACTTCTGCATCAATTACTTCCGGTGACTCAGTCACATCAAAGGGTCAACTGAAGGAAATGTAGCGGTTGTCGTGGAACAGGATGTTTATCTTTGTCAAGATTTGTAACTGGTTGTGGAAGGGATAATTGAAAAACAGCGATGAATGTCATTATCCGATGTAGTAATTTGAAATTCTCAACAATTTGAACAGGCACTGACACATCTCGAACAGTTTCTTTTGGAATTATTTCTAGAACAACTCTTGGGAATGAAGAATTGAGCTTCTTCTTGCAGCCCCTTAAAATCTCATTTCTCAGCGTTGAATATCGTAGTAAATTTGGTTCGAGTCGTCAGCCTCATTTTTGAATTGATTTTGTAAGGCATTCACACTAGAATGCACTTCTCCAGTCGCTCGTATGATTTCAAAAACTTCTTTTCACCCTCCACTCCAACTGAAGGCGTAACTTCTCCCGTTGAGAATAAAGGTTCCGAAAAGACTTGTGCATTTCAAAACAGTCATCACAACTTACGAAATCTTGATTTTGCACTGGAATTTTTAATGGAATTTCTAGAAATCGTGAGAAAAACTGTAAAAATTCAAGGGAATGATTGCCCTCATGACTTCCATCCAAGCCGGTTTGTGACAAAAAATACACAAGGAGTTTTTTTTGACACTCGTCCATTTTTAACACGATATAAAACTGAAAAATCTTGTTTGTTTTAGTGCTGACGCGCAGCTGGTAAAGACCACAATGCGGAATACATTGACTCTTTACTCGAGTTGTTGTGTATAATTGTTTGTAATATCCACTTCATCTCAAAATAAGTGGAAACATACTCAATGACGTCATTATTTTGGTAGTAAATCGCTCGGTTATCCAGCGTCACCCTGGGGTGCCTTCAAAAAACAAATTGATTTGGAAAAAGGTTAAGTTATACCAAACTGTATTTTCATGATTTCCATTTATGAGAAACAATTTTGATCAGGCGCCGTTCTAAAACTAATCTGGTATGGGTAAAGTAGTGTTAACTATTATCCTTGTGTTTTACAACACCTGAAGTCCTCACCTTATACGACATGTTGTGGTAACATGTAGTTAGTGTGTATACCTGTTACGTTTGGCCACATGGGCTAGTACGCTATTTTAACTTGATACTTACAAACCCAAGCTAACTTGCTTATGCTTCGAAGAAAGCTCACCAATTACGTTTTAGCAGAATCTATTTGGGGGTTGGGTTGTCCACAAGGAGAAATGTATACTCCTTGAGACGTAGTAACAAATTATTGATTTCCAAACATAGCTCTTTCAACATTAAATAGTAAAATTGGTTTGAACAGCCAGCTTAGATGTATGGTCAAAACTACACTAGAAGCAAACATAGTCCAGTTGTGAATAAATATTAGTGCCAACAGATCATTAGATATGTTACTTCAACTCTGAGTCCTCCTATATCGTTCCAAATGGAGTATTTTGCGATTGAAAAATTTATACATGCTAAGCATTTTGTATGGTAAATGTATTACCATTTAACTAGTCTAGCTTTAGATAACCTAATAATTATATCTTTGATTAAGGCCGCAATTTGTAATCGTAAAAACGAATCTACTTTCTTTTCAGCTCAAAATATTTGTATCGCTGTTCTCTTTAGCTCGTATCTACTTGTCACTGTTTTTTAAATATATAAAATATACAAATTCAACCATACTTTGCAATTGTTTTATAGTGTTGTAGTGTTTATGTAGCTTGTATGTCTGTTTTTGTTATATCACAACTATATTGCGAACGTATTAAATTGTATCAAAATTAATCCATACAAAATGTGCGATCATCATAAACTTTCATTTTTTATTTGGGTAGTCAGTTGGTTTCATGTCATGATTTGAAATTAAATTCAAGCACATTGGAAAAAAGACAGCGCAGTCATTCATAATATCAACGTCTCTCAAAAATAAGCTGGAGAATTTTAGCACCCCTTGTGGTCACTCGTGAAAATACTAGAGAGGTTGTGCTTGACGGTCGATTTATGGGAAGCTGGAGAAGCTCACTACTCAATTTCTGAGTCGTCAACCAAATGATTGGTTCACAATGAATGGTGCACTCGAGCTGCGCTTTTCACTGCGGAATGTTGACAGCTTCACATGCTCACATTGAAACTACGGAATATAATAAGAGCGTAAGAAATACAACCTCAGCTTGTCGAAATTATACATATTTCATTTATATTTACTGATAAGCGTTTGAAACATTGTTAATTCTTGTTTGAGCAATCCTCACGAGCTTTCATCTCATACTCATCCAAACGCAGCTTCCCAGTTGATTTCATGTTAGTGTCACCTACAAATCTCCGAATTTAACTAGAACAGCAAAAGAAAATATGTGCCCAACGCTGATGATGATGTGAGGTATTAAATACTTTGACAGTATATACAGAAACATACAGAATGATTTGAAATCTAACTTATATTTAATTTATGTTTGAAACCTATTTAGTTTGAAATCATATTGGGGCCAGTCATGCCTGGTTGTACTTACGGAGATGTAGAAGTTGTTTTCCTGTATATCGCTTGTTACCATTTACTTATTTGTCATTTTTGACAATCAATCATAGCTACATAAGCTTATTAGTGCAGAACGGATTGAATAAGAGTTGAGCCGGTATCCGTCAATTCCATAGAAACAATACCAGTTTGTAGGTTTTAATGTTAAAGTTAAAAGTCATACATCATCATTAAAATCATGCGGAATGAATAAACCCAAACATAATACTGGGAGGAAGATCAAAATGCGGAGAAATTAAACATCAGGCATTTATTACATTAGGAGTTTCAACATGTATTCGTTCGTCAATTTCTTTCTAAAATCTACAAGCCACAAGTCGATTTTAATGCTTTCGCTTTTTCGGACATATTTGAGCAACTTCATGGAAGTGGGTATCAATTGGGCCAGTGATTTAACTTACGATTAGTTACTCCTTTAATGGGGTATCCATTAATTCTAATAAAATTGTTTGTGAAGATATGACTGGACGTAAATTCCGAAGTTGTCAATCGTTGAATTCTACTTTACTGCAAACTAATTTGACTTTAAAACGAGTATCATACCGAGTTTTGTTTATAAACAGGTTTTGAAATACATTGTACTTCCGATAAATAGAATAAATTTTGTTGTAGAATACGTATTTACATTACATATGGTTCGACGTATTTTGCTTTATTGCTGCTACTCATATTTTGTTCATAAAAACTCATTTCTTAAAATACGTGATTCAAGCCAAATCAAACCACTTTCAAATTATCATACTCAATACGGAATTTTGCTGAGCCGGAATAGAAAGACAGCAAAAAATTAAGTAAAAACCAACCAAACATAAGCTGGGTAACATGATACTCTCGTGCTGGGGTGGCCCGAAAGTGAAAGTTCCACGGAACACGATTTACTCAGTCAATTTTTCACCAATTGGCCTGAAATTTTGACTGTAGATACACAAACCGATTCTCTGGAGGGCATTTTTAACCGTTTGTCAAAAATCGAATTTGGGGCCGATAATATAACTGTGTGTTTAATCCTATCCATGCGACTACCTGTGTGGTTTGGAACAAGCTGGTTTTCCGTGCAACGTTACTGCTAATAAAATCAAGGGGAATTCGATTTTTGACAAACGGTCAAAAATGCCCTCTGGAGAATGCGGGTGAATCTACAGTCAAATTATCAGGCCAATTTGTGAAAAAATTGACTGAGTAAATCGTGTTCCGTGGAATCACTTTCGGGCCACCCCAGCACGAGAGTCTCATGTTACCCCAGCTTATGTTGGCTTGTTTCTACTCAATTTTTTACTGTCTTTCTATAAGGCTCTGAAAATTGTCAGTTCTGAGTATGAAATTTGAAAGTGCGTTGATTTCGCTTGAAATCACTGAAATGAACTTTTGACAGGAAGGTCTAAATCCATCTCACACTACTAGCATTTAAAACCAAGAAGCATTAGTTCTTATAGACAATACATGGGCTCATATCATTTGGCTTGAGGTTTAAATGAAATAGTAGCCTTGCAGCTACTTATAGTTGAGCATTGGGTCTTAAATGCATACTTCTTGGAAAGAAGTAGTGAAATCAGAACCCATTTTAGTTATTTTAGTTGGCACAAATAATTTTTATAGAATAGGCCAATCCTTTTTAAGCATAAATGGGTCTAGGCTGTTTTCCCCCGAACCTATGTTTCCCCGAAGGTCATTTTCCCCCAACCACTTTTCCCCCAAACCATTTTTCCCTCGAGACGTTTTTCCCTCAAGTCTTTTTTCCCTCGAACAGTTTTCCCCCATATACTATTTTCCCCCCGACGGCTTTCCCCCCGAATTATTAAAAATTGCGTAGTACTAATAGAGTGTTCTCAATTTATGTTTTTGGGTATTTTGCCGTACTAGGCATACAAGTAAAATGAACTTTTGACATCTACTACATTGGTTCTATGTTAAATTACCTCCCTGTTCCTTCAAAATTTTTACGAATTTAATCAGATTGTTTGAAAAAATTGTATGCTACTACGGATGTTTAAGGACATAGTTTGGGTAAGAAACACAGTGCTAACGCATTTAAAACAAGAATGCCAGCAAATGTATTCTGGAAGCCTAACTGCTAATTTTAGTGACAACATTACCCTAATTTCTAAACATATATAGCTTTTTTGGTATTTCTACATAAGGGACACTAATGTAGCCATCCAATATGGAAAAATAGAATTCTCCCATGCGTGACTTTGTCACTTTGTAAATATGTCCAATTCAAATATAAAAAATCGATCTGTAAATTAGAGGACAGCTCATATACGGGGAGGTTACTGAAATGGACTGTTGTGCTACAATTATTTTAATCCTGAAATGTCTGCAATAGCATCAGTCCCAAATTTAACATAGAACCAATGTAGTTGATGTCAAAAGTTCATTTTACTTGTATGCCTTGGTGAGCCTCATATAAATACACCTCATGTTTTGGAATGGGAAAAGTACTGCAAAAAATAGTACTACGTAATTTTTAATAATTCGGGGGAAAGCCGTCGGGGGGAAAATAGTATATGGGGAAAACTGTTCGAGGGAAAAAAGACTTGAGGGAAAAACGTCTCGAGGAAAAATGGTTGGGGAAAAGGGCTTGGGGGAAAAATGACCTTCGGGAAAAGTGATTCGGGGGAAAACAGCCGGCTTACGTCAAACCCGGTATATATAAGGAAATAAACCTCTTCCAAATGCATATTTTCATTTAAAACTTACCTGAAAGAGCTTTGCACTCTGTAGAAAGCATAACCCGCATCAATTTTTCGATTTTTTTAGTTCCAGTGCTGCATACTAAAAGACCTACGTACGAGTACCTCTGAACCTCCCGTCGCTACAAATTTTTTATGAGCTTCAACTCGAGTTTTTCTCAACGTCCCTTTTCCATGTTTCGGGAAGAGCTTTTATAACTAAAGTGCGCAGTTTTCTTCCATTCCAGGTACTTTTTGGAAAATCGATTGAGGACTAGACCTAACTTATCTCGAAGCTTAATTTTTCAGTACCAATCCGTCTTAAAAGCCTACAAACTGAAAGAAGGAACTAAGGGCTCAAAATGTTGTCAAAACGAGTGAAAAATTTAGTTCGAATGCGTCTCGGCATAATCCGTTTCACCTTAAATGCCCTTGTGTACTGGGACTACCGCGAGGACCGAGTCGCCCTATCTCCTCCCTACATATACTTCATCTGGTGTTCCAGCTACTACTCAGGAATTGCCGGTCTCCCCTCCTCTTTGGAATCATGTACCTCAACATCAAAGATTTGGAGGAAGCAGCGGAAAACCCTGACGAAGGGGATACTATCGCTCGAATCAAAGCCTCGGAATTTTTCAACGCTCTTATCACCGGTGCCATAATCTTCTGCTCTCTGATCGTCTCCATCCTTAAACAAATGCGGTTCGATGTCTGCGCCTTCTACAACGCTGTTTTCCAACTGGACTCTTTTCTCAAGTCAGAATTCAAAAGCGACAAGGATGAAGCTGAAGCCGAGCTGATGCTCCAAGAAGTAATGAACACAAAGGCTGGAAAATTCTACGAGTTGCATTGCAGGAGGATGTTTCTACACAATTGGATTTCCGGTGGTGATGTTCTCTTCATGTTTCACCCTACTGATCCCGTCCATCGTATTTTGGTTGATATGATGGACATGCAAGTCACCCCAACTTCGCCTGCCATTCTGCTGTCGCTTTGTGTACGCTTGGAGCTGCTTGGCAATGTGCACTACCTTCATCACATTCATTTTCACTGTGGATCTCACTATCGCCTCATCCTGTCTTGGCTTACGGCTTTGAAACCGATCCGGAGGGTGGGAACAATTGATTCAGAATTGAGACAGAAATGCTGGGTCAAATGGACTGTCACAAGATGATCAAGATTTACAGATGCCATCACTTCTTTGCGTCTATCTCAAATGAAATCGTGCGAAATTCAGAATGGCAGCTCACTTTGCATGCTTCACGTTTGCGTGATTCTCTCGGTCTACATGATCATAAGGAACTTCAGCACGTTTGTAGAAAAGGGGATGGTGGATCTGTTTTATTCGTCTTTGGAATGTTGCAACCTTTGGGCTAGGAACTGCTGCAAGCTGGAGTGCACCTTTCTGGGCTCGTTGGTGGAAACCTCGGTGGAGTTCAAGGAGAGCTTTCTCCAGTTGTCGGGAAAGAAGAGGTATCTCATAAGGTGGCAGGTCTTTCCAAACTTTGGAGGCGAAGACAACCTATCCATTGTTCAGCGGGGAAAGACACCTTCTTGGAGTTTCTGGATGTGAGCGTGGATCACATTGTCAAATTGCTTTGTTTGTAATTAAATAGTTTGTTAGTAACATTAATTAGATATAGTAATTATTCAAATAAAAAAATTGGTTGCAGTGTGACACAAAAGTTAAATGCACAAACGCCGCGAATTTCAAAATTCGAAAAATTAATAAATGTAAATGGTAAAATAAGGGTAGTATTTCAAAATAAAAGGTTGATGTCAGATGATCAAAGCAGTTGCTGGTTTATTGAAATTTTATTGCAGTCTTTCTGATGTCGAAATTGTAATTTTTTTCATTTAAATAAACATCGATTTTCTTCGAAAATGGAAGCCTGAGGCTTCCATAGAGGCTTCAGCCTCTATTCCCAGTAACGAGCATTCGGAGCAGTCAGAAAGTTCTTCTGAGGTAATCGTTAAAAACGGAGGAGGTTGATCTCCCAATGAGAACAGTTCTGAATGTGGAGTTAACTACATATTTGGGGAAAATGGACAACTCCTTTTTGCTCAGTGACTCACAATCTGCTGATGAGGAGTACTGCTGCTGATTGTGATGAGCGTTGGGAAGACTCCGTTGCAGTGCTTGACCTGTGAGTAATTTTGGAATACAATAAAATAATTCATGAATTTGCCGAATTAAAAACGGCTAAATTATTGTATGAAATAAGAAATTATGAACGTTTTTCTAGGATACTTCCAACAATGAAGAGGATACCACACACTTCCATACCCTGTTTCAGGAAAACTGAAGGAAAATCGGGCGAGTTAGGAGCGACGACGTAACAAAATGCTCATCGTTATTGAAGAGGGCAACGAGAAGGATAAATTTTTGAAGTGTATGTCTTGCGCGTTCATCATTCCCGTGCCGAAAGGACCTCAGGAGTTCTGATTGAGAAGTTTTCAGGCCATGCTGGAATTGAAGGATCACTTTATGAAGACTCATGGAGGTTGAAAACTGACTTATTTCTTACCATTTCATTGTCATTTCGGTTTCAACTAAAACGAGTTATTATTTGATCTGTCTGATAGCGGAGCGGAGACTGTGAGAGGTAGAGGCAAGCCCACAACCGAGTTGGATGGATTTGAGTGGAAAGCGAAAGAAGCGAAAGCACGCTGGCAAAGGAAACACGAGGGTCAAATGCGTCGTGGTCGTCCTCCAGGCTGCAAGAATAAGAATATCTAATAAAGGAGGTCAATGAAAAAAATATATAGTTAAGGGGCGGAACAGGGACACTCCCAATCATCCTGATGGTGGTTTTGCAGGTTCAGCCATGATAATCTGGTTTCGTGATAGCCGAAAATGTGATTGGCGAAGGCTCATGCATGATGGACTCGAGTGAAGATGCGTGCAAGGAGGTTTGAAAATGTTTTGAGGCGAATTACTAATCATCCCTGATTTTTGTATACATTTACATTACATAGAGAAACTATCATGAGTTGAAATTTTCGTTTTTGTTCTTTCTTTTCGTGGAAAGTATTTGCATTTTGTGTTTGTTTTGCATTGAGATAAATAAATCCAATGTTGGTAATTTGTTTTAACATTTATTATTTGTACATTACAAATTATATCATTTTCAAAGAATTTTCAGACTCAGAAGCTCTTTCCTTCAATCATCTATATTACAATAACAATCATTGATAGTTAGAGTAAAGAATCTATGATAATATCTTGTAGTTTTATGTAATGATTGGAATTACTACGGATAGTTTTAGGTTTGCCAATTGAGTATAGATTTTATTGTAATTAAAGGCCGGAATCGGAGAGAGTGAATTGGATGTTGTTGGTTTGCTAGCTGGACTCTCTCTCTTGCTTGGATCATATCATCATAATCATGTTCATGAGAAATATAGGTACATAAGATTGGTTTGGTATGCAGCGAGAAGATGACCGCATTCCAAAGATGTGAAATAATTACATTACGTGCATTAATGCCTAATTAGAATGAACGGATGGAGAGCAATGACATACGTCACTTTAGTTATAATAAAGTATAAAGAATATGAACATTGTATGCAGATCTATTACAGACACAACAAATTGACAATGTGTTTTACGCTAACATAATGAATTCTAGGAACGTTCATTGCTTCAAGGTGAACAGTGGATATGTCGTTTTCACACACAAGCGTGGGAAATGACCTGCCCACCTTAAACGAATACCTTTTCCTACTTGACAGCTTCAATTGGGGGTCTGGATGGATTTGTCCGAGGAGATGAAGAAAAAATTCTGAAGGCTGTCAAGTAGGAAAAGGTATTTCGTTAAGGTGGGCAGGTCATTTCCCACGCTTGTGGGTGAAAACGACATATCCACTGTTCACAATGAGCAATGAAACGTTCTAGAATTATTAATTTAGCTGTAAACCACATTGTCAATTTGTTGTGTCTGTAATAGAATCTGCATACAATGTTCATATTATTTATACTTTATTATTATAACTAAAGTGACGTATGTCATTGCTCCGCATCCGTCATTCTAATTAGCATTAATCACGTAATGTGAATTATTCACATCTTTGGAATGCCGGTCGTCATCTCTCGCTGGCATACCAACACCAATCTTATGTACCTATATTTCTCACATGACACCATGATTATGATGATATGATCCAAGCAGAGAGAGAGTCCAGCTAGCAAACCAACAACATCCAAATTCACCTCTCCCGATTCGGCCTTTAATTACAATAAAATCTATACTCCATTGGCAACGCTAAAACTATCCGTAGGTAATTCCAATCATTATCATAAAAACTACAAGAATATATATCATATTCTTTACTCTAAAACTATCAATGATTGTTATTGTAATATAGATGATAGAAGGAAAGAGGCTTCTGAAGTCTGAAAATTCTTTGAAAAGTGATATAATTTGTAATGTACAAATAATAAATGTAAAACAAATACCAACATTGGATTTATTATCTCAATGCAAAAACAAACACAAAATGCAAATACTTTCCACGAAAGAGAAGAACAACAACGAAAAGTTCAACCAATATAAGATTTCTAGTTAATGTAAATGTATACAAAAATCAGGGATGATTAGTATTTCGCCTCCAAAACATTTCACAACCTCCTTGCACGCATCTTCCTCGATCCATCATGCATGAGCCTTCCCATCACATTTTCGGCTATCACGAACCAGATTATCATTGGCTGAAACTGCAAAACCACATCAGGATGATTGGAGTGTCCCTGTTCCGCCCCTTACTATATATTTGTTCATTACCCTCCTCTTATTAAGATATCTTATTCTTGCAGCCTGGAGGACGACCACGACGCATTTGACCCTTGTTTCCTGGCAGGCGTGGCTTTCGCTTCTTTCGCTTTCCATTCAAATCCATCCAACTCGGTGTGGGCTTGCCTCTACCTCCCACAGTCTCCGCTCGCTATCAGACAGATCAAATAATAACTCGTTTTAGTTGAAACCAGAAACCACAACGAAATGAAAAATAAATAAGTCAGTTTCCAACCTCCATGAGTCTTCATAAAATGATCCTTCACCTCCAGCATGGCTGAAAACTTCTCAATCAGAACTCCTGGAGGTCCTTTTGGCACAGGAATGATGAACGCGCAAGAGAGACACTTCAAAAATTTATCCTTTTCATTGCCCTCTTCAATAACGATGAGCATCTCTACGTCGTCGCTCATAACTCGCCCGATTTCCTTCAGTTGTTCTGAAATCGGGATGGAAGTTGTCGCATCTTCTTCGTTGTTGGAAGTATCCCTAGAAAAACGTTCACAATTCATATATTTCATACAATAATTACCGTTTTTAATTCGTAAATTCAATGAATTATTTTATTTATTCCAAAATTACTCAACAGGTCAAGCACTGCAACGGAGTCTTCCCAACGCTCATCACATTCGGCAGCAGTCCTCCATCAGCAGATTGCTGAGTCACAGCAAAAAGGAGTTTTGTCATTTCCCCCAAAATATGTAGTTAACTCCACATTCAGAACTGTTCTCATTGGGGAGATCCACAACCTCCTCCGTTTTAACGATACCTCAGAAGAACTTTCTGACTGCTCCGAATGCTCGTTACTGGGATGGAAGCCTATGGAAGCCTCATCCATTTTCGAAGAAAAATCGATATTTAATGAAAAAATTTGGGAAATCAAAAGACTCTAAAATAGGAATTTCAATAAACCAGCAATGCTTTGATCATCTGACATCAATTTTATTTTGAAATACTACCCTTAATTTTACCATTTACAGTTTATTAATTTTCGAATTTTGAATTCGCGCGTTTGTGCATTTGAAACTTTTGTGTCACACTGCCCCAATTTTTTTATTTGAATAATTAGCTATCTAAATTAATGTTACTAACAACTATTTAATTACAAACAAAGCAAATTGACAATGTGATCCACGCTCACATCCAGAAACTCCAAGAAGGTGTCTTTCCCCACGCTGAACAATGATAGGTGTCTTCGCCTCCAAAGTTTGGAAAGACCTTGCCACCTTATGAGAGTACCTCTTCTTTCCCGACAACTGGGAGAAAGCTCTCCTTGAACTCCTACCGAGGTTCCACCAACGAGCCCAGAAAGGTGCACTCCAGCTTGCAGAGTCCTAGCCCAAAGGTGGCAAACATTCCAAAGACGAATAACAGATCCACCATCCCCTTTTCTACAAACGTGCTGAAGTTCCTTATAATCATGTAGACCGAGAGAATCACGCAAACGTGAAGCATCGCAAAGGAGCTGCCATTCTGAATTTCGCAACGATTTCATTGAGATAGACGCACAGAAGTTGATGGCATCTGTAAATCTTGATCATCTTGTGACAGTCCATTTGACCCAGCATTTCTGTCTCAAATTCTGAATCAACTGTTCCCACCCTCCGGATCGGTTTCAAAGCCGTAAGCCAGAGACAGGATGAGGCGATAGTGAATCACAGTGAAAATGAAGGTGATGAACGTAGTGCACATTGCCAAGCAGCTCCAAGCGTACACAAAAGCGACAGCGAGAATGGCAGGTGAAGTTGGGGTGACTTGCATGTCCATCATATCAACCAAAATACGATGGACGGGATCAGTAGGGTGAAACATGAAGAGAAACATCACCACCGGAAATCAATTGTGTAGAAACATCCTCCTGCCAATGCCAACTCGTAGAATTTTCCAGCCTTTGTGTTCATTACTTCTTGGAGCATGAGCTCGGCTTCATCTTCATCCTTGTCGCTTTTGAATTCTGACTTGAGAAAAGAGTCCAGTTGGAAAACAGCGTTGTAGAAGGCGCAGACATCGAACCGCATTTGTTTAAGGATGGAGACGATCAGAGAGCAGAAGATTATGGCACCGGTGATAAGAGCGTTGAAGGAAATTCCGAGGCTTTTGTAGATTCGAGCGATAGTATCCCCTTCGTCAGGGTTTTCCGCTGCTTCCTCCAAATCTTTGATGTTGAGGTACATGATTCCAAAGAGGAGGGGGAGACCGCAATTCCTGAGTAGTAGCTGGAAGCACCAGATGAAGTCAGATGTAGGGAGGAGAAAGGGCCACCCGGCCTCGCGGGTAGTCCCAGTAACAAAGGCATTTAGTGAAGCGGCGGCGGCTGTTTTACATTTTATCTAGTTTACTCTTTTCAGTTTGATAATTATTTGCGGTTGGTGTGGTTCTAGTCTGGTCTTTTATTCCCCCGAAAGTACGCGAGTTGAAGAAAACTGGCGCAGCCTTTGTGGTTATAAAAGCTCCTTCCAAAACATGGACAATAAGGCACAGAAACTTGCGTTGCGGAAAAACTCCAGGTTGAGAGCTCAAATAAAAAATTTGTATCTAACGAGGTTCAGAGGTACTCGTACGATATGTATAGGTCTTGTACCCATAAGTAATGCCACTAGTACTGGTATCCAAATCGTTAAGCACTAAAAAAATCGAAAAATTGATCTGGTTTATGATTTCTAACAGGAAAGGGTGGGCAAAAAGCTACTCTCAGTGTTTAAATGAAAATATGGCATCTGAAGAGGTTTTTTCTTATTATACCCGGGTTTGGACGGTAACCGGCTGTCTTTCCCCCGAATCATCTTTTCCCGCCCGAAGGTCTTTTCCCCCAACCGCCAGTCTTTTCCCCGCGCCAAGGCGGCCATTTTTTCCCCTCCGAGATCGTTTTTCGCCGGTCATCTTTTTCCTCGAACCAGTTTTCCCCCCATAGTATCTACTTTCCCCCCCGACGGCTTCCCCCGAAATTATTAAATATACGTAGTGACTTAATTTTTTTGGCAGTACTTTCGCATTCAACAAACATCAGTGTAGTCTTTATATGAGGCTCACCAAGGCATACAAGTAAATGAAGCTTTTGACATCACTACATTGGTTTATGTTAAATTTG
>LJIJ01003985.1:0-16557 GCA_001718145.1 Orchesella cincta | reverse complement strand
GAGAGACAGAGTGAGCGCGGACCCGCATGGAACCTCGTCGACGAGGCCGGGCGGCTTATCGGAGTGAATAAACTATGACCCAACGTCGCGTGCTGAAGCAGATTGAGATTCCTGGATCAATGACAAGCTTTTGTTCCAAATCTCTTCCCAAAGCCCGGCATCGTGTTTCTTTGCTGCTCAAGCACGGACTCCAGCGCTTTCGGGATGTTTTGACAACCTCCACAGATAAAACGGCGGCTCTCATCAGCCCCTCCGAGTTGATGAGCAGAATCCTACATTCGGAAATTGGGGAGTGTGGATTCCTGCTGATGAAAGCGTAGAGCACATCATCCTCTCTCACCTCTGAAAACTTTAGGAACTTGTGTATTTTGACGGGGACGACCAGCGTTCCAGGCTGATGGCTCAGATGAACAAATCCCAGGAGCTGGAGGACCGCGTCGGAAAGAAGAGGATGTAAAATATAACCTTTTTGCGTATCCTGTGGTTGTTTAACTTTGGCGAGAAAGACGCTCCTGTCCTTTTCCATCCAGATGTTTTCCAATGTTTTGAACAAAGGTCCAAACTTGAATCCAATGGAACTGAACTTTTCGTAGATGGACTGCTCATCAAAAGCGATGAAATTATCAGAAGACAAGAGGATAAAGATTGTTGAAAGGAAGTGACGCTAGGCTCCAAACACTTGAGCTCCGCTTCTTGATCGGTTGGACTCAAGCTGGAGAAGGAGGCGACACTCTGCCTTGTCCATTCAGTTTGGGGTTGGGAGCGACTGAAAATCTGGATGGAAGTAGAGCCATCATCGTCCTCGTTCACAAGGGTTTGCAGTTGGTAGCTCTTTCGAGGTTCCCATCGCAGACCTGCTTCAAAAACCAGGTTCTCAACTGTGAAGGAGGTGGGGAGGAAATCTGAAGCTGCTATTCCAGCTGCGAGCCATTTCCAGGAAGCCAGCTCCAGGGAAAATTATAATCGTCCCGATCTTGTGGTCAGCAACCAGGTGAGCTGCTCCACGCTCAGCTCGGACTGGAAGAGTTGAGTGGGAGTTGCGTTGGGAATGGGTTGCCTATCAACGGATGGTTCGTCTCTTCTGACGGAAATTCTGCCCAGAATTTCTTTCCCAAAAAAGGGTAAGTCGGAAGGGAGACCTTTTTCCGTCCGTAAAATTGATCAAACTTTCCACTCTATTTTCCCCATTTATGTAAAGCTGAGCGAGAGTGTTGAGCAATGTGGTCCAGTCTTTCCCTTGTCTTTTCAGTGAAGGGAGGCATCGCAGTTTAGCGTCATTTTCATTGTTCGCATTGTGAGGGCTGCAAGCACAGGCTGAGCTCCAATCTCGATGAATGTTCGACAGCCGAGCTCAACTGCTTTGCGGCTGGCATCTAAAAATTCCACTCTTTCTCTCGTGTGCTCCACCCAATACCAGCGTCCAAGTCCTTAGCTTCAACAAGGACCCCCGGAGACCGGAAATGAATTTCAGGCTTCAGTTGTAGTTTTGATGGTTTTGGCTACTTTTCTGTATTCTTCAAGGATGGGATCCATGTGTTTTGAATGAAAGGCGTGGGTTGCTTCCAAAACTAAACTTTTAACTTTAGTTCCTTTGCAATGTTTTGCAAACTCATCCACAACTGCAGAGTCCCCAGCAACCACTGTTGTTCAGGGGAGTTGAGTGCAGCGAATTCTAAAATCCGGTGGGATCCCCTTCCGCAAAATCCGAGAGTAACTCGCCCACCCTTTCTTTGTCCGCCTTGATCACAAGCATTTTTCCAGGAGGCAGCGATTCAATGAGGAGACTCCTCTCAGCAACCAGCTTCACTGCATCCTTCACCCTCAAAATTCCAGCACAAACTGCAGCAGCAAACTCTCCAAGGCTGTGACCCAGCACGTAATCTGGTTTGATTCCCCAACTTTCCCATAATTTGAGTAGGGCATATTCCACACAGAAAATAGAAGGCTGACTGTAAATCGTTCTTGAGAGCTGATTCGACTCATTTTCATTTCCCCACAAAGCTTGGTGGATGTTAATTTCATAGTTTTTTAGGAAAAGTAGAGCAACATGGTCAAAATGGATTTTGAACGTGGGACATGTTTCATACAGCTCCTTTCCCATTCCGGATATTGGGAGCCTTGGCCAGTGAAAAGAAAGCACACTTTTCCTCCTTCCCCATGATTTACCGAACCTTTCAGAATTTTTCCGCTTTTAATCTTCTCTGCAGCTTCCGCTTTGGAGGAGGCAATGATCACTGCTCGACGGGAAAATCTGCTCTTCCTGTGTTGGCCGTGAATGCAATATCTTCAAAGATTTCTTCCCCCCTGGATTGCTCAAGAAGGAGCCGTAGTTTTGAACGAGAAGTTGAAGTGCCTCGTCCGTTTTCGTAGAAAGTTTCAAAATGTGAAGAGGGCGATGAATGACGTTTTGTAGCTTGAAGACTGGCGGCTGTACAGGAGCTTCTTGGAGGATGACATGAATGTCCAACCGTAATCCCAAATGAGCTGACTCCTGCATATCTCGGAGCTCCACAATTCTTCAACCATTTCCTTGGTTCGAGTGGAATAACAGCAGGGATGGCGTCGAGGTCCACCGCGGGATTGAGAGTGATCAAGTTTCTATGCGGAGGAATCATCTCATGAGCCATTGCCAGCACCGCCTTGATAATTCCCGTGATTCCGGAGCAGGATTCAGTATGCCCAACATTCGTTTTCACAGAGCCAATGAGCAACGGCTCACTTCTGATTTTGGAATGATAGGCCTTCGCAATCGCCGCTACTTCCAGTGGATCTCCAACAGCAGTCCCTGTTCCATGCGTTTCCACACGAAACGAGAGCAGGGTCCACCCCGCATCAGCCAGCGCTTGTTTCATAGATAATGATTCGGAATGGACTGTGGAGTGCCATGCTTTGGCTGAGTCCTTCTTGAGCCATCCCGGAGCCTTTACAAGCGCCCAAATCCTGTCCCCGTTTTACAGCATCAGAGTACCTCTTCAACACCAAACTCCTGCGCCCTCAGCGCGAGCGTAGCCGTTGGCGGAAATATCAAATGTTTTGCAGTGGCCATCCCCCGATAGGATTCCTGGAGGTAGTCCTTTCCAAATGGCTCTAAAAGAAGGTTGACACCGCAAGCAAGCGCCACTCTCCCCCGTTTCCCCACGTTGGAGACTTTTGCAAGCGAGATGAACTGCAGACATGGAGGAAGAAGAGCAAGCAGATTCGGTAGCAATGCTCGGCCCTGTCAACCCCAACACAAAGGAGATTCTGGCTGCCGCTGCGCCAATTGCATTCCCCATGTAGTTTCGGTAATACTCGAAGTAGCCAGCGGCTCTCACGATGTCCCAGTAATTAGCCGTCCAAGAACCAACGAACACACCACCGTGAGAACCCCACAGGCTTTGGGGATTGATCCCAGCATTTTCCAAGGATTCCCAGGCAAGCTCAAGGAGCAGCCGATGTTGTGGGTCGAGCATGTTCACTTCCACGGGGCTGATTCCAAAGAACTTTGCATCAAACGAGTCCACTGTTCCCTTCAGAAAGCCAGCGTTGGTTTTCGGTACTGGGATCCTGTTTTCCCGCTGTCCTCAGGCCGCCAACGAAACTCTGGTGGATTCCCTGTTGCATCTTTCCCCTCAATCAAAAGCTCCCAAAATTCCGACAATGTGTTGGCTCCAGGCAGTCTGCAACTCATCCCGATTATCGCGATCGGCTCGTGATTCCTGTCTGTCCAACTTGCCCCAAGTTCCATGAACTCGCAAGACGTTCCCTAAACTCAAAGAAAATCAAATATATTGACTGAATGTAAAGTTTACACAAACCCAAAGAAAACAACTGATCAGAGCATGTCTTACGTTTTTTGCTGCATTCAAATGTGGAAGCACCTGGTTTTTATAGATGTTCTCGTACAGATTTTTTATCATCTAAAACAGTAAAAACCATTTAACAGGAGTTGAACAAAAACTCAACAAATTATATTCGATTAAAAGGCTACCTGTTCGATTAATCCTGAATCCATTCCTTGAGAGGTTGTGGCTGGTCTTTGCAGTAAATTAACAATCAAAAGGTTGTCTTCATTCCTGTTTTAAAAAAGCAAAAATTAGACAAAATACAATTCAAGTGATGCAAATACATAGGGATGAAAACGAACCCGAGCAGTGTCCCTTCTTCACAGGGGAAAGTGAGACAGTATTTATTTTGTATGAATCCGTCCCCTGAGCAAGCCAGACTCCTCAAATAGCCTTCCAGTTCCGTTTCACCTCCGTGTAAAACTTTCCAATAGACCTGGGAAGACGGACGAACCACAAAAATGTCAAGTCCCTTCCGCTCCGTCAAAGCCACGCCGTTATGCTCTTGAACAGTTGGTCACAGTTGTTGAGAACCATCATCGTCGGAGAGAGAAACACAATTTTTTCAAAGGACTTGAGTGAAAAAGCGACAGCTTTGCAAACTCAGCAGCCCCTAGTCCGGACTTTTGTTGATCCTTCTCATTGATGTAGAACAAAGAGTCGAATGCGAGATGAGTGCCTTTCCCCCCCCCTGATACCGCTTGGGAGACGAGCACACCCACCTTCCGGCTTGAGGTTACTCTCTTCAGCGAAAAACAGAGCGTGAGAGCATCCTCCACCTCATCATCAGAAACAACGGCAGTTAGCCAGAGTTGATTGCTGCCACCTGACAAAAAAATTATTTCAGTTTTGATTCAAATAGAAAATATAAAATTTTGATTTACCTTCCATTGCTTGGCTGTATCCCTACCACAAAATCTTAGAAATGATGATAGCACTAAATCACAAGCGTTGAAGTTATTCAAAAATGTTTAGCAAGAATACAAATTGTTCTCGAGACATTCAGTGAGACAATGAATTGGTTCCAGGTTTGCTCAGCGTTTATATATCAGACTGCAGGACTAACTATGCTTATAGAACCACTGGAAATCTGTTATTAGGGAGCAGTTAATTGCAATGCATTCAAGAATAAAACATTCCGTATTGAAATTACATAACCTGCTCAATTTACAACCAAATCCATGTAGTAAAAATGCACACCTGTTGTTTTCAAGTTAGCAAGCGTAGAGAGTGAGAACGTTGGTTCAATTCGTCACTCTGGCTTGATTTTGACAGGATTGCAAATGGGTTTGACATATTGGAAAACAAGGACTATTATTAGCTCGTTATTAGTCTAGCAAATCGGCAGTGCAGAAGCTAGTAGGACGATCTCTTGTTTGTAAAACTAATATGTAATTATTTAAATTCATTGACATCATAATGATAGTGATACTATTTTTCCTTATGTCGTTTCGGTTAGATTGCATTGCTTGACTGTCGTTCGAGTTCTGGATTTGATTTGGGTATCTGAATGGGCGTACCATTATGGATCATGTCATCATTTTATTTATCATGATTATAGCTTGTTGGAATAATATTATATTTTTTGATAAACCCATGAGGATATTGATTGAAAGGAATGACAAACATAGCCTTTAATAGATAATTACTGCCTACAACTAAATTATATAATATGAAATAGTTTTATCATGCAAAGTGTGCATAAGAGAAACCAAAACCTTGGTGAGTTTGAGATGAGAAAAGTATCTTGTTTTATAATCATGTGCATTAGACATTAGGAATAGATATTCACCAAACAAAGGTATTCTGAGGAATAGAAATGCTGCATATTTTGTCTCGAGATTTAAGAGACAGAGCCTGATATTGCTTCAAGCAAATTCTGGAAGCTCAGTAACTCATTCATGCACGAGTAGTTGTTTGATTGAAACTCATATAAAACCATGTTAATGAATAATTTGAATAAACACATCTCAAATCTCTGCTGCTGAATTCAATACTTGAACACATGCATTTATCTGTATATATATTCAATAAAATTTTTATAATGGATGCAAGGAGGTTGCTCTCATAGGCGCAGGAACGAATTTTTGCTTGGGGGTACCAGGGGGTACAAACTATACAAACTATGAACAAAGCGCACGATTCTTAACTTTTTTATTGAGTTTTCTATTGGAAATTCGGAAATCTGGGGGTACGTCGTACCCCCAGTACCCCCGGTTCCTGCGCCCATGGTTGCTCTTAATGGTTAGCTAATGATAGAGTATCTTTCTCTTAACAGAAGTTACCTACCAACGACCAGAACGACGAGAGCCAACTCACTCACTCAAACCAGAGTCAGTTGTCCAATTCGGACAAAGTTGCACACCCAAGAAAATCCCAAGAGAAGAATACTGACGAGGTGATGCAAAAGCATTTCCCAAAAGTTTTTGCGTCAAATTGTAGTGAGAGAAGCAAGCTGGAGTAGTAGCCTCCTGCAAATAAATAGTACCACCACACATCGTCCAGAACGCTCTGGAATGATATTTCAAAGGCTCATTTAACTTTGTCTCATTTCTCCCCAGATTTAAACTGTTGAATAAATGATTAGCTTGCCTGCTGTGATAATTCATAAAAGCAATGTTTTATATCCCAAAACCAAGGCTTATCCCTCATCACGAAAAGACAAAGGTGAATGAGAACGTGTAGCAAAGGCAACGCCATCCGCATTCACAGAACTTGCTCAGTTTTGTCTATTTATGAAAAGCTGCTCAAGTTTGTCGCATCCATCCATCTTTCCAGTTGCCGAATGCCCATGTAAGTGCGTTTCGCAAGAGATGCTAGCTCATTCTGACCTAGCTTTCCTCCCGATTTTTTGAAAGCGATCAACAGTTCCTCGTTGTGAATTGGTGGGGCAATGCGGGATTTAGTACAGTTTTTCTGACCGACACATAGCTTCTGTCCCAATGGAATTAGAAACATCCTGATAGGGCAAGGTCAGCACTAGTGTCGTCATAATTATGCGTTACAAGTTACAACAAAATATAAATCAATATCAGTGGAATGTTGATGAAATTCAACCTCTCAACGAAGCGTCGAATAATATCAAGCATATGGCAAGGGGGAAGGCGTAAAAGACATTTTTGTAATTTGGTAACTTCACAGCCTTATTCCCGTTTGGTTGTATGTACTCCCAAGATATCCCTGGTGGCAACCAAAACGCTGGGCTCCAAAACATAATACTAACATAATATTATTCCCTGAACATAACAGGAAACCAACTTTTCATACCCAACTGCACCTCAAAACCAATAATAGCATTTGTTGACATTCTAAGCACATGTGTGGATGCAAACTACGGTTAAAAACTGCGATAACACAGAATGCTATATTTTTAGATTTATCACGAATGATTGAAAGATCAAGGAGTGTTTGCTGTTTATTTATAATTTTATGCTTTTATTTTCCCACTGAAACGCTTCCAGGTTTTCTTCAAAAGGATTTACAAGCATTTAAAACGTGTTTACTTTAGAGAATAGGTAGAATTTTAATATTTTCAATGCACTCATCAATCATCATCATCCCGCTTTTCATATACCAAATTATAATGCAGACGTGCAGTTTACATTGCCAATTCCAATCCAGAGCACGTGTGTAGCTTTGCAATGCACTCAACCTGTTGTTTGCCATACAACTAACCAGCTAGATGCTATTTCATTCATAAGCCTAGCGTAGGGATGTGAGATCAAGACTATAATTTTCGAAAGTGGTGATCTTCAGCTGACATTCAATTTCAACAGTCAGTGTGTAATTAGAGCAATGTATTGTTGATATTTGTAGTGAACTTCATTTTATACGAATAATTAAACATTTATTTCATTCTTCACTTTGCAATAATTGATCTACCTTCCATTGCTTGGCTTTAGCATATGCACAAAATCTTAGAAATGATGGTAGCACTAAATTGAAAGTTTTGAAGCTATTCAAAAATGTTTAGCAACTAACTATGCTTATAGAACCACTGGAAATCTGTTATTAGGGAGCAGTTGATTGCAATGCATTCAAGTTAAAAACATGCCGCATTGAAATTACATGAGCAGCTCAATATAAAAACCTGCATGCGCAACCGAATGCAGGTAGTAAAAATGTACACGTGTTGTTTTAAAGTTAGCAAAAGTTGAGAGGGAGAATATTGGTTAAATTCGTAACTCCGTTTTGATTTTGCAGGATTGCAAATGGATTTGAGATATTGGAAAACAAGGACTATTATTAGCATTCCCAAGCTCAGTATTACTCTAAGGGAAGCTAGTACTCGATCCCTTGTTTATAAATCTAATGCGTGAATTATTTAAATTCATTTACATCCTAATGATAATTGCTACTATTTTTCCTCATGTCGTTTCGGTTAGATTGCATTGCATTGCTTGACTCTAATCGAGTTCTGGATTTGGTTTGGGTATCTGAATATCTGAATGGGCGCACCATTACGGATCATGTAGGATCATTTTATTTATCATGATTATAGCTTGTTGGAATAATTTTATATTTTCTGATAAACCCATGAGGATATTAATTGAAAGGAATGACAAACATAGAGGTAGGATAAGGCTTTTCTTTTATTGATAATTACTTCCTACAACCAAATTATATAATGTGCAATATTATAGTTTTATCCTGCAAAATGTCCATAAGAGAAACTTATGAGTTTGAGATGAGAAAAGTATCTTGTTTGATAATCATGTGCATTAGGAATAGATATTCACCAAACAAAGGTAGCCTGAGGAATAGAAGTGCTGCATGTTTTGTCTCGAGATTTACGAGACAGAGCTTGATATACGTCAAGCAAATTCTGGAAGCTCAGTAACCCATTTATACACACGTAGTTATTTGATTGAAACTCATGTAAAACCATGTTAATGAATATTTGAATAACAGCATCTCAAATCCCTGCTCCTGGATTCAATATTTGAACACATGCATGTTTATTACCTGTATATTTATTCAATAAATTATTCATAAAGGGGTTGCTCTAAATGGTTAGCTAATGATAGAGTATCCTTATCTTGACACAAGTTACCTACCAACACCCAAACCTGCCGTAGAAGGATTTGGGTGATAGTGAGTGCAAGAAAATACAAAACAAGCATATATTCCACTTTTAGTTTGTGTATGAATCCCAGCTATGTCAATTTTGCCAATGATCAATACTTTGCTAAATACTTACAAAACCCGTTTGAGTGAGTGAGAGCCAACTCCCTGGCTGTTGAGCTAATGATTATCAAATTTTATTCCTCATAATTATAATGTAGGTGAACTTGCTAATGGGAAATTGCCATGATAATGACTAATGGCTACTCAGATATCGTCACTAGGTTGTTGCGCAATCATTTGTATAACTGAGTAGCTCCTCACTCAAACCAACCCAAACATAGACTATTTTATCTTCTGGGTGGTCATTATTAGACATCGTTCTACAACTTATATTTAGCAAAACTCATATACTTGTTTCACCTTTTTCCAAAACTTTATGTACGTAATAAAAGTCTGTTTGCAAACTTACTTAATAAAATCATTAGGCAATCGTTTCATACCTGTTCCAGTTTTCCAGATTGTGCAAAATAAGTTATGAATGGCTTAGAAGGGACAGGCGCTTTTAACCATGAACATTTATATTAATTTAATGTTTCAACGTTACGATTTCGAATATTATGGCCGCAAGTATTTATGGTGACTTCTAATATTATTGTGAACTTACAAACCGGGTTTTTGTTTGAAGCAGTGCCACAGATTTTCTGAGATTAGCATGTTCGATTTATTATGTACCTTTAGGTATGTATAGGACTCGTAACGTCTGGGGGCACGATATCTTTTCAAACGTTCAAACTTTTTGAATTCTGGTTTCACCAATCGATATCTTAGGTCAAATATGGAATCAATTTCTAAGATGGGTTATCTGGTGTCCCCGGAACAAGATCAAATGATAAGCTCAAACAATTTGATAACCGTAACATATTGTTCGTGATATATCTTTCAAAAACTAAGCAAGAGATAATGTTAGCGGTCGCATTCTTCTGTCAACTGTTGAAACCGATACGCTAAATGTCTCCAATTGTCCAGTCCAAAAGCAAAACTCTTGTGTAACTCAAGTTGTCTTTGAATATCTTACAAATCTGCGAAAATCTCAAGGAATCATCAAAATAGAGGAGAAAAAGTTAGGTACAGCTATACGGATCTTATGACATGTTTTATGCATGTCACTTAGCTATAGCCATAATAAACCCGAAAATTCGAGGTGTAGCGATGTACCTTTAGCGAACGTAATTTGTGACATAAACATAACTGTATTGTAAGTGAGATCTTCAATATACTAGCTTTCAAATGACATATCATACCCAAGTGTGGTTTAAAAATGCATGCCCTTTGATATGTGTTCTAAAGGTCCGATTTCAATTTGCAATGCATATTCATCATCAGTACTGCAGTAGATTTCGTTTAATATACATCACAAGCTATAATGGTAATTTACAACATTAATCGTGACCTTTGACCCGATTCGGAAGTTCTCATTTGAATTTGCAATGTATATTCCCCATTAGAAAAGCAACACCTTTCGAATGATTTATCACAAGCTAGGTGTGACGCTTATCATTTTGGTTGATCTCATCATTTGACCTTGTTCCCGTAACCCCAGATAACCCATCTTCGAGCTCGTCCGCACACTTGGCCCAAGCTATCGACTGGTGAAGAAAGAATTTCAAAAAGTCAAACTGTTCGAAAGTTAACGTGTGCACAGTCTTCTTAATATGTAACTGAAGGTATATAGTAAGTTGAAGTTGAATAAAATGACATTTCAAATTATTTTATTAAAATAAGACAAATAGTTATAAAACGCAAGTACAGTTAATTGAAAACTTAAAAACATGATCAACATTTGTATGATAACATTCTTTTGGAAGCAGTGGTTCACGATATGCAAGTGTGTATTGTAAAGTTTTTGATTGCACTTGCACAACTTTGCTGATGGATTTTTGTACTAGTGGTTTTGACTTTGACATATAAATGCAAAAAACAGTGCAAAATGGTATCACACAAGCAGTGTCCCGGGAAGCAGCTGCGATTGGTAAAAATGATGTTTATCTTGTTGTGGTTCTGTAATGATATAAAAACCTTTTTGCTGTTGAGCATAAGCCTCAGACAGAGTGTATAATAAGTTGATTTGAGAAAGTATGACAGTTGAGGTTGGCAAATAGGAAATTCGCAAATTTGGATTTTGATAATTTGTAAGAAAAGTGTAATTTGTGTTTATCGTACTATAGTATATACAATTTCTATAAAACAGCAACTCAATAATTTAAAGCGTTTACATTTTTCTGCATTCAATTTTCACACAGGTTATTTCAGCATAAAAAAAATTTACAAAAAAGACCAATAAAAATGGTGTTGATGTCGGCTGAGGAATATTACTACAAACTCGACAACATGGTCCAAAGCTCAAGTCACTATCTTCGCAAGTTGTTCCAATCTCGTTGGAAGAAAGAAAGTGGAAATGATTGGACGCAAACTGAAACTCAAGGCAAGCAGTTCATTGAGGGTCTGGGCAAGTCTGCTTATAAAAAAGCTGGAAAACTGCAAAAGAGCTTGTTAGAAACTGGATGTTTGGGTAACTGGGACATCTCCACCTTGTCATCAGTTCTCCAAAACTTTGGAAATCTTACTGAAAACAAATCTGAAAATGAAGCAGTTCAGTCGCTGACGCAATTACGGAACTACTTAGCTCATCATCCCACAAAGAAACTATCTGCGGAGATATACAACCAGAAAGTTGAAATTTTTAAGGACTATTTACAAAAAATCAACGTAGAGGAAAAAAGTATTAATAAAATTATAGCAGAAGCCGGTATAACATCATCAGCTCTTGCTTTGGAATCTGTCCAAAAGTTGTTGGAAAAGGCAGAAAAGCTTTTCAAAGAAGGAGAGTTTGACAAGGCAATGGAATCTTATTCAGAGGCAACTACAATGCCAAGTTTGCTTCCAATTTGCTTAGGAAACGTATTGGAAAAACGAGCAGAATTTTATTTAAAGCAGGCCCACTCCAATGGAATATCAGACGCTGATAAATATTGTGAGCTCGCTTTAAAAGACGCAACTGAAGCTCTGGAACTGAATGACAGCTCTTGGAAAGCTCACTTTCTAATTGGCGAGTGCCACAAATGGAAAAAGAACTTTGATAAGGCCTATCCACCACTAAACACGCTTTGGCCATTTCACCAGTACAGAAACACGTAAAGAAGGAAGTAGATTGCTGTAAGGCTTTAGCTGGCAGAGCATTCCGAAGGGACAAACATTGACCCACGCAACACACCCATGAATTTGAAGGAGAGGGTTGCCTCTGCGAATGCTGCAACTGGTTTCAAACAAACGGAAGCTCAGTTTTTATTTGAAAGAGGGAAAATGAGTGGGAAGGTAGTAAAGGGACAAGATGAGGTTTTCAAAGGTCATCAGTACCTTTACGGATGGAACGTGGCTCCAAGCGACCAAAAAGGTGCTGAGTGCTATGCAAAAGCGGCTGAAGTTGGTAACCCAGAGGGAATTTATAATTTAGGCCTCTGTTACTCGGCTGGAAAGGGGTTCAATGGACCTGAGCAAGGCCTATGAACTCTATCTTCGAGCTGCTAACATGTCTCCTGATACGCTTGGAATGGCTACAGCAGCGAAAAAGAATGCCGGGGTTGCCGCAGCGCAACATTCACTCGGACTTATGTATGAAAATGGAATTGTCGTTGAGCAAAACTACAGTGAGGCAGTCATGTGGTACACAACGGCAGCTGAAAATGGTTCGGGAAACTCTGCCAACAACCTCGCTCGCATGTACGTGGAGGGACGGGCGGGTTCAAGAAATATTAAAAAAGGGGAGATGTACTGGAATCAAGCTGTCATAATGAAAGATCCTAATGGCCGAGTCACTCATGCGCTATTACATCCAGCATTTGGAGCCTACGAAAGCGGAAGCCATGTTCAAAACAGGGAAAGCCTTGGGTCATATTGAGTTACTGGAAATCAGCGACGAAGAATTCAAGCGCATGATCAATCCCAGTATAGCCGAACGAGAGGACTTGGAGAAGGCAGTTCTTGAGTTTGAGGACCAATCTGGGTTGGATATCAAGGGACTTACATTCTTGGAACGGTATCAGCGGCTAATATCGTACCATGATCGGAATATGAAGAAACTTTACAGGGATGTCAACGCCATGGTTGATATAAAGACCTCAGGTGGTTCGATAAATAAATCAAATCCATTTACCGAAGAATTGTTTAGGAAGGCAGCTAAAGGCTCACTTTTCGCAAGTCGGATACTCAAAACTCAAATGGTGAGCATGGAACTCTTCCATTTTCTCTGGCCGAAAGAGAGTTTCAGCGATGATGAAGTGAAGCACGTGCTTGAATTGGCGTATGAATGCTGCACTCTTGAGTTTCACGCGGCTGTGATTCCTCCAGATGTGGGAAGCAAACTGAAGAAAGTCCTTAGTCAGCTTTTTGACACCAAATGTGACGGGAGTAAAAGTGATGAAGATATGAAAATTCGGTTTTGTTATGTGTGCATTAACTTGAGCTCGTCTATGGCTACCCCGGACATTTTTGGGATCGAGATACTTAAACAAGGGCTCCGAATGTATCCTGAAAATTTGCACTATTATGAAATTATTTCGAATCTCTATGGGTACAAGAAAGACAACAAAAATGGTTTACATTTTGCTGAAAAAGGACTGGAGAAATTTCCAGATGAAGTTGCGCTACTTTACGCCAAAGCTGTTCATCTACGCCTTGAGGAAGCAAGGGAGAAAGCTGTTGTTGCATACACTGCTTTCCTTTCTCAAGCTCCAAAAGAACATCGTAAAGTTCCAGAAGCTTATTACGCTTTGGCAATTCTCTGCATGCCGCAAATAAAGATGTCACGTTCAGTGCCTGATTCCATTTCTGCAGCAAAAAAGGTAGAATATTATTACAAACTCGGAAAGGAAGCAGAAAGCCACATGCTACCATGTTATTTGCCATATGAGGAGTCTGGTGTGAGGAAAATGGTTGAATGCATTGTGCAAGCTTTTTCCAAATTGCAAAATTCACAAAGTGGAAAGGCTGAAGTTCTCCAGGAAAATATTCTAGAAAGAAAGCAGTACTTGTCTAGCCCAGAAAGAAAGCGAGTAATCCTTCAGCATCGCAAAAATTGGGCAGAAATGAAAAAAACTAAAAATTTGAACTGGAAAAATTTTACCCACACAACCCCTCCGAAACTGAAGCAAAAAACTCCTCGAAAACTGTCCCGAGTGAGGTCAATAACTTTGAAAGAAATGAATCCAACATCTGATCTAATTTATGAGAATAGAATGATTGATTTGACAATAATTGAGAATCCTTTATTTGGTTTTGCCTCAATTCATCTGGTGGCTGAAGATGAGAATGGGGATGTGACGCGCCTTTACATTTACAACGTTGATCAGAACAAAGAGGCTGAAGAAAATTTCGGTTTGGGCTGCAGAGTAGCTATTCTGAACCCATATTTGCGGATTGGAAGTTTGGACGAGACAAATGGACTGAGAAATGATGATCCAAACTGTCTCATATTTTTGGATAGGGAGCAGAACCCCATGTGCAGATTTTGTGGAGAAGGGAAAGCGGTGCACTCTTGTGGGAGATGCAAAAGTGCCAGGTATTGCTCAAAGCAATGCCAAACTGGATTGGAAGGCTAATGAATCATAAACTCATCTGCACAAAACTGCGAAGCTAAATGTTTATTGAGTATAAATATGTTAAAATAAACTAAAACAAAGTTTGGATTTAAATTATTACTGTTTTAATTGTTTATTGACTTATCACCTTCTCTAACTTGGCAGTGGGTTGTTGTCATCATTGCTTATCTCACTTAGCGACTCTGAGCAACTCCGAGCATCCTGAGTCTAACACGAGGTGAAGAAAATCATTGCATTATCACGCACTCAATCATTTTGCATCGTTTCAAGTGCATACGTACCTTTCCAGATAGAACGATGTCTAAGACGATTTTAATTATGTAGTATGTCCAAAAAATGTGTAGAAATTGTAAAAGAAGCAGCAAAACACTGAACAGCCAAAATGCAGGGAAAGCGGTATTTGTTATTTTTGGAGCTTCAAAAAATATACTAAAAAATACACGTATTATAAATTAATTGCAATTAATATAGGTTTAAAAGATTTTCCAATAAAATACATTTTTGAAACCCTACCCATGAAGAACATAGAACGGATAAAGTCCCAGCCTCGTGATGATCCAAAGGAGGATGAAAACTGCAAAGATTTTTTCAGCAAGTCTCTCATTGTTCGCATACTTGCTCATTTTCGCCCCTGTCAAATTCAACTTTTTCCTTATAGAACTAATATATTATCGTGTTTAAAAAAATTCTGATAACCCCGTCGTTCACCTCTAAAAAGATGTCAACGCAATCATGAAGGACCAGCACCACAGTTCCGATTCGGACAAAGTTGCACACCACGAAAATCCCAGGAGAAGAATACTGACGAGGTGATGCAAAAGCATTTCCCAAAAGTCTTTGCGCTTTGCGTCAAATTGGAGGGAGAGAAGTAAGCTGCAGTAGTAACCTCCTGCAAATAAATAGTACCACCAGACATCGTCCGGAACGCTCTGGAATGATATTTCAAAAACTCATTCCACTTTGTCTCATTTCTCCCCAGATTTAAACTGTTGAATAAATAATTAGGCTTGCCTGCTGTGATAACTCATAAAAGCAATGTTTTATATCCCAAAACCAAGGCTTATCCCACATCACGAAAAGACCAAAGGTGAATGAGAACGTGTAGCAAAGGCAACGCCATCCGCATTCACAGAAGTTGCTCAGTTTTGTCTGTTTATGAAAAACTGCTCGAGTTTGTCGCATCCATCTTTCTATTCGACGCGTGTCATGTCTGTGCGTTTTGCAAGAGATGCTAGCTCATTTTGACTCAACTTTCCTCCTGATCTTTTGAAAGCGTTCAACAGCTCCTCGTTGTGAATTGGTGGGGAAATACGAGATTTGGTAGAGTTTTTCTGACCGACACGTAGCTTCTGTCCCAATGGAATTAGAAAACATCCTGAAAGTGCAAGGTCAGCACTTGAAGTCATAATTATGCGTTACAAAAAATTAAATCAATATAATTGGAATGAAGATGAAATTTTACCTTTCAACTAAACGTCGAATGCATATCATGCAAATGGCAAGGGGAATGGCATAAAAGACATCTTTGTAATTTGGGGTACTTCACAGCCTTATTCTCATTTGGTTCTATAACTCCCAAGATATCCCTGGTGGCAGCCAAAAATCTGGGCTCCAAAACCAGTCTAAAAATGCTCTTACTAACATAATATTATTCACTGAACACAAGAGGAAACCAACTTTTCAAACCGAATGCCTCAAAATGAATTAATACCACTGCCTGATATTCTAAGCAAATGTGTGGATGCAAACTGCAATAACAGATAACACAGAATGTTATGATTAGGTCTATCGCGAATGATTGAAAGATCAAGGAGTGCGTGTTCATTTTATAATTTCAGCTCTTATTTTTCGCCACAGAAAGGCTTTGTCATTTTTTGCTTCAAAGGATTTACAAGCAGTTCTAAAGACTTGTTTCTCCCTAGAGAAGATATGTAATATTTCAACTGATCGATCAATGGCATCATCGATCCGATCTCGGGCTTCTTCCGGAGACCAAGATTATTAGGGAGAAT
>LJIJ01003984.1:0-16561 GCA_001718145.1 Orchesella cincta | reverse complement strand
GTGGTGCTTTTCATGTTTCAAGAATTCATATTATGCACTTGGAGCATGGGAATCCGACTGCAGTAGGTTTAACATGAGACTCAAGTGCATTTACCCATTTTTTAGCTAATCGTAAGTTCATCTAAATGAAGTTTAAAATGGCATTAACTAACCTATGAATGTGAGTAAACTGATATAATTTAATACAACAACGTGTGAGTGTAATTTATCAACATTCTCCTTATTCACGTATAACAAAGTAAGTACCTATTACCATTGCAATTCATATAACTCTTCTATTACGGCCACCAGAACCACAATGCTTTGTAGTGGGGTTCCCTCAACAACCAAAACCTTTTTCAAACCAAACATGCAACACGAACCACCACATCTTTGCGCCATTGTATTTAGATTAGTCTGGCAGAAGATGTGGTGGCTGATTTTACAAAATAGACTAACAGGAAAACGAATATTAATATCATGTGGGACAAATTAAACCCTGAAAAGAATGGATAGAGTTATAAGACACTGTGGTGATGCTGTTCGTTGGGATTCAAGTTTTGGGTTGAGGACTTATTCTAGATGCTTGGCTGAACCCATCCGCCAAAAGCTCGCTCTAGCTCTTCAGCAACGCTGATTGTAATGTGGTCGCTGTGCATGCCACCCACAACTTGTACTCCCAGAGGCAAACCCTTGGAACCGAGACCGAGTGGAACTTGAGTTACTGGTACCAACACGTTGAACACTGCGCAATAGGAAAAGTCTGCAGGGCGGAAAAGGGGAACGTAATGCCGGGGAGCAGGACTAGGAAAACTGGGATACAAAGTACTGCGTCGTCTTCAACACGTCCTGCAAATTGAATCACAAATAAATAATAAGTAGAAACAAGCAGAAACAATATATATGGTAGAGCAATTATAAAATATTGAAACAAACCTGAATTTCTTTGGCAAGACTGTATCCCATTTCAATAATTCGTTTATGTCGTGGAAGCTGATTGCCAACGTAAGCTATCTTTTCAATTATTCCTAACATTATAGCAGGAAGAGTGTGGGGAGATATGCGGAAACAAAATTTCACCAACTCCCAAAATGGGTTGATCTATGCGAAATAAAATATATTCCATAATCTACATGCTTTACAAATAGCAGCAAAACTTTGATAAATTTTGTCCAACTCTAACCTTTCCTTTCTGAAGTGATAATTCTTCACAGAAAGGAACTCCTCCAGCTCCGCTAACTGCTTGCACCCAAATTTCCAAGCTGTGGTACAATTTTGAAAAGTTGGCTTTCTGTACGGAAAGAGAAGTCAATTTAGTCAAGAATTATATTTTCAAACCATCAACAAAGTGCGAGGACAATTTGAATGGAATATGACAACCAATAAAAGATTTACGCCCCGTCGCAAACGATTGCAAGGACTTACTTGTGCCTTAACTCCATAAGTCTGTTCCAAATGTTGAACAGCTTTTCGAAGAGCATCCTTCATTTCAGGATCTACAGGAGAAGCAAGTGGACTGCCGCCATCATCTTCCATGAAGAGAATGCGAAGCTGAGCTTTCTCTGGGATCTTGTTCATCTTGTGCACGCTTTCTCCGATGAGCACGTCGAAGATGAGGCGCAGATCGTTGGCGTGACGAGCCATTGGACCAGTTGTCAAAAGTTCTTCAATCCCTTCACTTCTGGTTGCTGCAAGACCAACATTTCATATAGTTAAGCTCTAAAAGCTATATATTATTGATTTATTTGCAAAGTCTCACTTGACCCCAACACGAAATAATGCCTGAGGTAGGCTTGTGACCAAAAATTCCGCAAAATAACGAGGGCACACGGATGGAGCCGGCAATGTCAGATCCTATTCCAAAGGCGGAACCTGCAGCACCCTGAACTGCAGCTTCTCCACCTGATGACCCACCTAAAATTGTAAAAGAAAGCTATGATCATCAAGAAGAAAATGTAGTTACAATTTATGCTATTTATTTGGTACCTGTGATATGACGGTATCGTAGGGATTCCTAGATCGTCCGTAGACAGTATTGTGGATTCCCACCACATGCATAGTTCAGGAACATTGGTGACTCCGATTGGGATCGCTCCGACACTCTTGAGCGATTTAACTACCTCCGCGTCTTCAGCTGCGATAATATCCTTCCGGTAATACGAACCGGCAGTGTGTCGCAATCCTATTCACAAAAATTAGAAAAAATGGATGTGTTATCAATTCATATCAGTATCAATTCCATCAAGCTGTACCTGCAACGCAGAAGGAGTCCTTAATAGTGAAGGGAACTCCAAGCAGTGGAAACTTGTCCTTGAGCTCAATCTCGTCAAGTTCTCCGGATTGAATCAATTTGTCAACTTTTCTTGCCTCCTCTACTGCAATTTCAAATCTCTCGTCAACCAACCCATTGACATAGCTGTTCACTTCTTGGATTCGCCCAATGAACTCACAGACAACTTCCTCGGAGGTCGCCTCGCCATTTCGGATCTGTAACAAACCAACATTTCGTGAGATTTTCATAACTCCAGAAATATTGCTGTAATGTTATTCCTTGTTTCTAAAATATTATGATTTGGTTGGGGTTAAAAACATATATAAATTGAGTTTTGAATTAAATGGAAGTAAGTCTCCATGGAATAAAACTAATGACTATCATCGGATTTTCTTACACGTATAGCAGTACTAATGTCTTAAGGCCGTGATAACAGACTTCTCATAATATTTTCATAATGTGAGAAGGCCGAGTAATGAGACAAAATACATACTGATTGCTTCCTTACCATTTCTGCGATATCGGATGCGCTGAGAAGCACAGTTTCCTGTCTCCAACCGGTGGAAATGCACCTTCCACCTTGTGTTTCTGACGCAGACGGCAATGAACGCTGAGCCGAAGACATGACAGATCTTGTAGATGATTCTCAAGACGGATATCATGATCCTTGTCAACACAGCAGTGACGATCATTTCCAAAGGAAAAAAATATGGTCAAAGAGCCAAGTCAGGATTAAATGTGGCTGACTCGGATTGAAGTTGTAATTAGTTGACTTTAATATCCTGTGCTGCACATACGAGCTGAGCTAGCTAGATATCAACGTGGTTTAATAAGCCTCTACACAATTCTTCGTCCTATTCATCAGTGAGCTATACTTCCCATGTAAAAGAACAAGAGAGTAGGGTGACAATAGTAATTAAAAAGGTATTGTACACAAACTACAATGGAATTAAATGAGATTATGTGACACAATAACATGTTTCTATTCACTGATGATTATGCTGACGTGGAATTGTGTAAGAGGCTTATTAAACCACGTTGATATCTAGCTAGCTCAGCTCGTATGTGCAGCACAGGATATTAAAGTCAACTAATTACCAACTTCAATCCGAGTCAGCCACATTTAATCCTGACTTGGCTCTTTTGACCATATTTTTTCCTTTGGAAATGATGTCACTGCTGTGTTGACAAGATCATGATATCCGTCTTGAGAATCATCTACAAGATCTGTCATGTCTTCGGCTCAGCGTTCATTGCCGTCTGCGTCAGAAACACAAGGTGGAAGGTGCCATTCCACCGGTTGGAGACAGGAAACTGCTGCTTCTCAGCGCATCCGATATCGCAGAAATGGTAAGGAAGCAATTCAGTATGTTTTTTGTCTCATTACTCGCCTTCTCACATTATAAAAATATTATGAGAAGTCTGTTATCACGGCCTTAAGACATTAGTACTGCTATACGTGTAAGAAATCCGATGATAGTCATTAGTTTATATCCATGGAGACTTACTTCCATTTAATTCAAAAACTCAATTTATATATGTTTTAACCCCCAACCAAATCATAATATTTAGAAACAGGAATAACATTACAGCAATATTTCTGGAGTATATGAAATCTCACGAAATATTGGTTTCGTTACAGATCCGAAATGGCGAGGCGACCTCCGAGGAAGTTGTCTGTGAGTTCATTGGGCGAATCCAAGAGTGAACAGCTATGTCAATGGGCTGGTTGACGAAAGATTTGAAATTGCAGTAGAAGAGGCAAGAAAAGTAGACATGATGATTGCAATCTGGGGAATACGACAAGACTGAACTCAAGTATAAATTTCCACTGCTTGGAGTTCCCTTCACTATTAAGGACTCCTTCTGCGTTGCAGGTACAGCTTAATGGAATTGATCTGATATGAATTGATACACATCCATTATTTCTAATTTTTGTGAATAGGATTGCGACACACTGCCGGTTCGTATTACCGGAAGGATATTATCGCAGCTGAAGACGCGGAGGTAGTTAAATCGCTCAAGAGCGTCGGAGCGATCCCAATCGGAGTCACCAATGTTCCTGAACTATGTATGTGGTGGGAATCCCACAATACTGTCTACGGACGATCTAGGAATCCCTACGATACCCGTCATATCACAGGTACATAAACAAATAGCATAAATTGTAACAGTTTGTACATTTTTCTTCTTGATATACGTCGCTCTCCTTTAAATTTTTAGGTGGGTCATCAGGTGGTGAAGCTGCAGTTCAGGGTGCTGCAGGTTCCGCCTTTGAATCGGGTCTGACATTGCCGGCTCCATCCGTGTGCCCTCGTTATTTTGCGGAATTTTTGGTCACAAGCCTACCTCAGGCATTATTTCGTTGGGGTCAAGTGAGACTTTGCAATAAATCAATAATATATAGCTTTTAGAGCTTAACTATATGAAATGTTGGTCTTGCAGCAACCAGACGTGAAGGGAAGATTGATAGAACTTTTGACAACTGGTCCAATGGCTCGTCACGCCAAGGATCTGCGCCTTATCTTCGGCGTGCTCATCGGAGAACGCGTGCACAAGATGAACAAGATCCCAAAGAAAGCTCAGCTTCGCATTCTGTTCATGGAAGATGATGGCGGCAGTCCACTTGCTTCTCCTGTAGATCCTGAAATGAAGGATGCTCTTCGAAAAGCTGTTCAACATTTGGAACAGACTTATGGAGTTAAGGCACAAGTAAGCGCTTGCAATGGTTTGCGAACGGCAAACTTATATTGGTTTTTCATAAATTGTCAAGTTGTCCTTGCAGTTTTGTTGATTGTTTTGAAAATATAATTCTTGACTAAACTAACTTCTCTTTCCGTACAGAAAGCCAACTTTTCAAAATTGTACACAAGCTTGGAAATTTGGCGTGCAAGCAGTTAGCGGAGCTGGAGGAGTTCCTTTCTGTGAAGAATTATCACTTCAGAAAGGAAAGGTTAGAGTTGGAGGCCAACAGTTATATCCAAGTTTTGCTGCTATTTGTCAAGCATGTAGATTATGGAATATATTTTATTTCGCATAGATCAACCCGTTTTGGGAGTTGGTGAAGTTTTGTTTCCGCATATCTGCCCACACTCTTCCTGCTATAATGTTAGGAATAATTGAAAAGATAGCTTACGTTGGCAATCATCTTCTCCGACATAAAAAACTCATTGAAATGGGATACAGTCTTGCCAAAGAAATTCAGGTTTGTTCAATATTTTATAATTGCTCTACCATATATATTGTTTCTGATTGGTTCTACTTATTATTTATTTGTGGTTCGATTTGCAGGACGTATTGAAAGACGACGCAGTACTTCTGTATCCCAGTTTTCCTAGTCCTGCTCCCCGCCACTACGTTCCGTTGTTCCGGCCCGCAGATTTTTCCTATTGCGCAGTGTTCAACGTGTTTGGAGTACCAGTAACTCAAGTTCACTCGTCTCGGTTCCAAGGGTTTGCCTCTGGGAGTACAAATTGTGGTGGCATGCACAGCGACCACATTACAATCAGCGTTGCTGAAGAGCTTGAGCGAGATGGTCAGCCAAGCATCGCAAGCGAAGCATGGCGTCCTCTAGGCCTTTGGCAACGAAACCCCAAAACTTGAATACAACGAACAGCATCCCAACAGTGTCTGTATAACTCCATCCATCTTTCAGTTTAATTTGTCCCACATGGTATTAATATTCGTTTTCATGTTTGTTTATTTTGTGAAATCAGCCACCACATCTTCTGCCGGACTAATCTAAATGGCGCAAAGATGTGGTGGTTCGTGTTGCATGTTTGGTTTGAAAAAGGTTTTGGTTGTTGAGGGAACCCCATTACAAAGCATTGTGCTTCTGGTGGCCGTAATAGAAGAGTTATATGAATTGTAATGGTAATTAGGTGTACTTTGTTATACGTGAATAAGGGAGAATGTTGACATATGATAACATAATAAAATTGCACTCACTCGTTGTATTTGTATTAAATTATATCAGTTTACTTCACATTCATAGGTTAGTTAATGCTATTTTAAACTTAATTTAGATGGAACTTACGATTAGCTAAAAAAACTGGGTAAATGCACTTGAGTCCTTCATGTTAAACCTACTGCAGTCGGATTCCCATGCTCCAAGTGCATAATATGAATTCTAGAAACATGAAAAGCACCACAAAACATTCGCTTAATATCGTGCCCAACGAACTCAAGACAGATTGTGAAATGTTTGAGCCAAGGTGAAGGTGGCATGAGAAACAAAAACGACAAATTACATTCGCTGACGTACATAAGGTATAGGGAAATGGAACGAAGGCACTTTCTAACTTATATTCTATACAACTCCACTTCACACATGCATGAACTCAATTCATTCATAATATTGCATCATTTACATAGCAACCAAACCACTTTAATATATTTTTACTGATTTGAAGATCAATACATGGAATATCCATCGCTTTGAACTTTGGAAAACGAACTTTCTTTCTTCTTTTCGCAATGTCTGTGCTGCCTTACTAACAAATTGGAAAGATATTCTTCGATGTCAATTATAGTAAACCTATGATACACTAACGAACTTGTTAAATAATTGATGCTTCCAAGTCCTGAAGATCTCTGAGAGCAGTTTTGGGCTGCAATCTTCTCATGCGTTCCAAACGACTTTGCGATTCAGTATTGTCAGCCTTCAAAAGTCGAATTTGATGTAGAGCCCGTTTCTTCTCCTTTTCCAATTTTTCTATCTTGATCAACAATGTTTGTTCAGTTGACACTGAAGTCTGCAGATCTGCCTGGAGGCTGCTCAACTGGCAAGTAGCTCTTGCGTATTGTTCCCTACAAACAACAAAACTTTCATGAATATATGTTTTAAAACCTGTATAAAATGTTTTCAAAAACGTAATTCACATTTCCGATTACGATAAATACCTGGTAGTTCTGTGTCGAGCTTTTTCAGTAGCCAATGCAGATTGGGTTTGTTCTAATGCATTATTAGCATTCCTTAGTTCTTCTTCTAGCTTCGCCTTTTCCGACTTTACAGTTCTCAGCTCTTGATGAACCGCACTCTCACCCTCGCGTTCCTCTTCACAGGTTGGGAAATGCGAATAGCAGGTAAGTGACACACGTTTTATACAGTATGGACAAGTTTCCTTGTACACGAAAGGATTGTTATGTTTACAATGTATATAATAATGTGGAAAAATTTAAAAAAGATGATCATAAATAATTTTCTCTTAAACGAGACTTATAGGTATTCATGTTAGGTTCTAAATCCCAAATATTTTGTCGTATCATATTAAGTCTCAGGGTAGGAGTTCACGTGTTAGATAGCTTCGTTCTGATATAACTGTAAATGTTTATTCCGCATAAATCCTTAACCTAAATTGTTATTTAACTTAACGCTACTACACGTCCCAATCACAGGGTCGCGGACACAGGCGAATCGCTCCGCGTCTTCCTAAATGTTAGTTAGCTAAAGGTTTTAAGTAAGTTTACTCATACATACATCAGCCAAGAACCCTGTCTCAGGTTTCTCCGGCATAGTCACAGGACTACCAATCTCTGGTCTCACCGCGACAGAGCTTACGCTAGCAATGGTTCAAGTGTGAATGGTTTTAGGTCTATTTATAGTAACTTGGTTTTTGGTTGTGAATAGAACAAGCTTGGGTTCACGGAAGGTTTTCCCAAGGAAAAAAGAAGATTCTAATACAATATTCATACTCTCAATTATTCTAATAAATAAATTTACGATTTGGCTACTCTTCCCTTATACACCCCCGGCCCAATATCGGATGTAACCTGTTTACAGCCTGGTTTCTTCCTCCGTTTCCGGTTTCTCCGTTTGCCCCTTAGAGAGTTATTGCGTTTCCTGTCACAGAAAACAGCAAATGGCCTGGCTCGCCGCATTTATGGCAGCGTCCTGACGTATTTTGGCGGACAGTCAGGTCAGAGTTTGCTCTTCTGCGATACATGGAGTTGGAGTTGGTTGCTTAGGTCGTAGGGCAATGGCAAACTCATCTTCAGGGTCCAGCGTTGAAATGATGTGTCGTACCAAGTAAAAGTTGGCCAAGAGTAAGAGGTGGATAACTCAGTTTCGCTCGAAGTGAGCTGTGCATTCCAGCAGTCACATGCCGGAACAGACGATTAGATGGAATTTCAGTCCCAGTATTTTCAATAATTGCATTTTGAACGCGGAATGCAAAGACTTGCATAGGTTCACCAGCGAGCTGATGATACGCGATAACTGGAGTATCTAATATAATTTTGGGTTCTTAATAATTAACCTAGCGGAATGTAATTAAATTGCTTAAATATAACTTAAATTAAATAGTTACCAGATTGTTCCAGTATATTTTTCACTAAATTACTAATGTACACCATTAGAAGTTTACAGAGAATTATTCTGACTGTTTGTGAGTAATGTTCAAAATGAAATGAACTGAAAATACCTTGTACAAATCTTAAGTGTGTACTCTTATCAAAAATATTATAATTTACTCGAGTCCTGTGTGATCAGCATCAGGATCTCGGAAAGACAAGTCACTAGGACGGTCAAAGTAAAGCTTGAGATTCACTGCATTATAGCAGCCTGCAGATTCATCTGAGTCAATGCTCTTTAGTTCAAAAAGAACTGGAGATAATTTCTTTTTAATGGAAAAAGGTCCTGCCCAATTCTCATTCAGTTTTTTACATATACCTTTCAACTTATTTGAAAGTATATGCGTTTTGACAAGCACAAAGTCACCTTCTTTTCCAGGAAAAGCTTTATGCCTTAAATTATAATAACGAGATTGCTGCATATGAGCTTTCTCAATTTGGGAAGCAGCTTTTGCATAAGTAGTGGCAAGCTTTTTTGTTAATTCAGATTGGTATTCTAATCTGGAAGCATCATCATCGTATTGAGATTCAACGTTGCGATCAAAAGGTAGTTGAAGTTCTCTTCCAAGATTGAGCATTGCAGGACTGAAGCCTGTTGTGTCGCTTATAGCGGTGCGTAATGCTAATGCTGTTGTGTGGAGATATTCGTCCCATTTTCGGTTGTTCGTATGTACATACGAGACTAAGATGGAACGAATATTCCTATTAATGCGTTCGCATACATTGCCAGCAGGATGGTATGGAGTTGTGTATTTATGTTTGATGCTCCATGTGTTGCACATGTTTTGGAATGCTTTGCTACGAAAGTACGTAGCATTATCAGATAGTATGTTTTTGGGAGAACCCCAACGGCAAAAGATTTCACGTTCAAGAACTTTGATGATATTTGGAGCTGTCGCATCTTTGAGGGAAAAGAGCTCCACCCACTTTGAAAAGTGGTCTACCACAACAAGAAGTTGCGTTTTTTGTGAAGATGTGCGAGGTAATGGACCAACCAAGTCAATTGCTAATTGATCCCAAGGCCCGTATACCTTAACATGTTGCATTTGGCCGTGAGGCCTACTCATTGGGTTTTTAGTGGTTTGACACTGTGCGCAAGTTTTGACATATGTGTAAATATCATGTTGCATATTATGCCAATAAACACGTCGTGAAAGTCTGTGGATAGTTTTCCTACATCCCACGTGTCCGCTCTGAGGTGAGTCGTGGAAATATTTTAATATTTCAGACCGAAGTGACTTTGGAATATATGGTAATAGTAACCCTGCTTTTGTCCTTTTAAATAGGATCTCACCACGGATTTCCATGTCAAGAGAAAGATCTGTTTTTAATGCTGAAACTTCGATGTCATTAGCCTGCTCGTCCTTGATTTTGTCAAGATCAACGTTTGTGGTAAGTGAGAGTAAAAGAGATAATTGATAGCTGTAATGGGCGGATCCATACTTCTTTGAATTCTTCTAACTCTATTTCTCCGAGTGGAGCACGTGACAAAGCGTCAGCTACGATGTTAAATTTTACATGACTAATTATGGGTTGGAAATCCTGAATTTTTAATGCCCAGCGAACGAACTTTGAATTAGCGTCTTTCATGTTATTGAGCCAAATTAATGCTCTGTTATCTGTTTCCAGAAAAAATTGTTGACCATCGAGATAGTGTTCAAACTTCTTTAATGCCCAAATATACATAAACATTCACGCTCAGCTGCATGATAATTTCTTTCTGTGGAATTTAAATGATCTACTAGCAAAAGCAATGGGCATTTCTTTGTTTTCATGATTCTTTTGAAATAAAACGCAGCCTAAACCCACCTCAGAAGCGTCAGTTCGTAGGAATAATGGTTTAGAAAAATTGGAAATGTCAAAGTAGTAGAATGTATGATTTTCTCACGCAAAGTGTCAAACGCATCTTTTGTAATTCACCCCAATGAAATGGTGTTTCTTTTTCATCAGATGATTAAGTGGCTCCGCAATATCTGCGAATTGTGGTATAAAATGACGATACCAGCCACATAATCCTAAAAACTGTTTACTTTCTTTGCAGATTTGGAATAGGATAATGAGTGAGCGCCGTAGTCTTTCTGGATCCGTCTCAACTCCACGTGGAGTGACTACGAATCCAAGATACTTTATTGTAGTTTCCCCAAAGCTACACTTTTCTGTGTTAAGTGTAACCCCTGCGTGTCTCAGCTGGTCGAGGATGTATTTTAAATGCTGTAAGTGCTCCTCCCATGTTTTTGAAAAATTATGACGTCGTCAAGATATGCTTCTGCAAACCTTCCACGTGCACTACCAAGTACACGATTTGATGAAACGTTGGAAGACGGAAGGTGCAGTTTTTAATCCAAACGGAACTCTGGTAAATTGATATTTACCGTCATGACATATGAATGCAGTGTACTTGGCTGAGTCAGGGTGCATTTTAATTTGCCAATATCCCTTTCTCAAGTCAAGTTTAGTGATATATGTGGCTTCCCCCAGCCTGTTGAGTAAAGAGTCCATACGTGGAATTGGAAATGGATCAGGAAGTGTACGTTGGTTCAATTTTCGAAAATCGATGCAGAACCTATAATCCTTCCCTTCCAATTTCATATGAACAGGACTTGCCCATTCTGAATCACTTGGTTCAATTATGCCAAGTTCCAACATTTTATTAATATGCTTTGAATGATTGCTTGTTTTTGTGGCTTACAGGATATGGTTTCATCGCGATTGGTTGGCCAGTGACTTTAAGTTCACATTGAACCAGGCCAGTGCACCCAATCGTATTAGTATAAACATCTGGAAAAGTATCAAGAAGTTTGTGGCACTGGCCTGCTTCAATGCGAACTTAAAGTCACTGGCCAACCAATCGCAATGAAACCGTACCCTGTGAACCCACAAAAACAAGCAATCATCTCAAAGCATATTGATAAAATGTTGGAACTTGGCATAATTGAACCAAGTGATTCAGAATGGGCAAGTCCTGTTCATATGAAATTGGAAGGGAAGGATTATAGGTTCTGCATCGATTTTCGAAAATTGAACCAACGTACACTTCCTGATCCATTTCCAATCCCACGCATGGACTCTTTACTAAACAGGCTTGGGGAAGCCACATATATCACTAAACTGGACTTGAGAAAGGGATATTGGCAAATAAAAATGCACCCTGACTCAGCCAAATACACTGCATTCATATGCCATGACGGCAAATATCAATTTACAAGAGTTCCATTTGGATTAAAAACTGCACCTTCCGTCTTCCAACGTTTCATCAATCGTGTGCTTGGTAGCGCACGTGGAAGGTTTGCAGAAGCATATCTAGATGATGTTATAATATTTTCTAAAACATGGGAGGAGCACTTACAGCATTTAAAATACATCCTCGACCAGCTGAGACACGCAGGGGTTACACTTAACACAGAAAAGTGTAGCTTTTGGGGAAACTACAATAAAGTATCTGGATTCGTAGTCACTCCACGTGGAGTTGAGACGGATCCAGAAAGACTACGGCGCTCACTCATTATCCTATTCCAAACTCTGCAAAGAAAGTAAAACAGTTTTTAGGATTATGTGGCTGGTATCGTCATTTCATACCACAATTCGCAGATATTGCGGAGCCACTTAATCATCTGATGAAAAAGAACATTCCATTTCATTGGGGTGAATTACAAAAATGTTTGACACTTTGCGTGAGAAAATCATACATTCTACTACTTTGACATTTCCAATTTTTCTAACCATTATTCCTACGAACTGACGCTTCTGAGGTGGGTTTAGGCTGCGTTTTATTTCAAAAGAATCATGAAAACAAAGAAATGCCCATCGCTTTTGCTAGTAGATCATTAAATTCCACAGAAAGAAATTATCACGCAGCTGAGCGTGAATGTTTATGTATCATCTGGGCATTAAAGAAATTTGAACACTATCTAGATGGTCAACAATTTTTTCTCGAAACAGATAATAGAGCATTAATCTGGCTCAATAATATGAAAGACGCTAATTCCAAGTTCGTTCGCTGGGCATTAAAAATTCAGGATTTTCAGCCCATAATTAGTCATGTCCCAGGTAAATTTAACATCGTAGCTGACGCCTTGTCACGTGCTCCACTCGGAGAAATAGAACTAGAAGAATTCAAAGAAGTTATGGATCCGCCCATTACTGCTTACCAATTATCTCTTTTACTTTCACTTACCACAAACGTGGATCTTGATAAAATCAAGGACGAGCAGGCTAATGACATTGAAGTTTCAGCATTAAAAACAGATCTTTCTCTTGACATGGAAATCCGTGGTGAGATCCTATTTAAAAGGACAAAAGCAGGGTTACTATTACCATATATCCCAAAATCACTACGGTCTGAAATATTACAATATTTTCACGACTCACCTCAGAGCGGACACGTGGGATGTCGAAAAACTATTCACAGACTTTCACGACGTGTTTATTGGCATAATATGCAACACGATATTTACACATATGTCAAAACTTGCGCACAGTGTCAAACCACCAAAAATCCCATGAGTAGGCCTCACGGCCAAATGCAACATGTTAAGGTATACGGGCCTTGGGATCAATTAGCAATTGACTTGGTCGGTCCATTACCTCGCACATCTTCACAAAACCCAACTTCTTGTTGTGGTAGACCACTTTTCAAAGTGGGTGGAGCTCTTTTCCCTCAAAGATGCTACAGCTCCAAACATCATCAAAGTTCTTGAACGTGAAATATTTTGCCGTTGGGGTTCTCCCAAAAACATATTATCAGATAATGCTACTTACTTCCGTAGCAAAGCATTCCAAAACATGTGCAACACATGGAGCATCAAACATAAATACACAACTCCATACCATCCTGCTGGCAATGTATGCGAACGCATAAACCGGAATATCCGTTCCATTCTAGTCTCGTATGTACATACGAACAACCGTAAATGGGATGAATACCTCCATACTACAGCATTAGCATTACGCACCGCTATAAGCGACACAACAGGCTTCAGTCCTGCAATGCTCAATCTTGGTAGAGAACTTCAACTACCTTTTGATCGCAACGTTGAATCTCAATACGATGATGATGCTTCCAGATTAGAATACCAATCTGAATTAACAAAAAAGCTTGCCACTACCTATGCAAAAGCTGCTTCCCAAATTGAGAAGGCTCACTTGCAGCAATCTCGTTACTATAATTTACGACATAAAGCTTTTCCTGGAAAAGAAGGAGACTTTGTACTCGTCAAAACTCATATACTTTCAAATAAGTTGAAAGGGATATGCAAAAAACTCAATGAGAATTGGGCAGGACCTTTTTCCATTAAAAAGAAATTATCTCCAGTTCTTTTTGAACTAAAGAGCATTGACTCTGATGAATCTGCAGGCTGCTATAATGCAGTAAATCTCAAGCTTTATTTTGACCGTCCTAGTGACTTGTCATTCAGAGATCCTGATGCTGATCACACAGGTCTCGAGTAAATTATAATATTTTTGATAAGAGTACACACTAAAGATTTGTACAAGGTATTTTCAGTTCATTTCATCTTGAACACAACTCACAAACAGTCAGAATAATTCTCTGTAAACTTCTACAATGGTGTACATTAGTAATTTAGTGAAAAATATACTGGAACAATCTGGTAACTATTTAATTTAAGTTATAGCATTTAATCAATAGGTTAAACTACATTCCGCTAGGTTATATAATTATTAAGAACCCATTAAATTATAATTAGATACTCCAGTTATCGCGTATAATCAGCTTGCCGGCGAACCCATGCAAGTCTTTGCATTCCGGGTTCAAAATGCAATAATTGAAAACACAGGGACTGAAATTCCATCAAATCGTCTGTTCCGGCATGTGACTGCTGGAATGCACAGCTCACTTCGAGCGAAACTGAGTTATCCTGCACCTCTTACTCTTGGCCAACTGTTTACTTGGTACGACAACATGTTTCAACGCTGGACCCTGAAGATGAGTTCGCCATTGCCCTACGACCTAAGCAACCAACTCCAACTCCATGTATCGCAGAAGAGCAAAACTCTGACCTGACTGTCCGCCAAAATACGCAGGACGCTGCCATAAATGCGGCGAGCCAGGCCATTTTGCTGTTTTCTGTGACAGGAAACGCAATAACTCTCTAAGGGGCAAACGGAGAAACCGGAAACGGAGGAAGAAACCAGGATGTAAACAGGTTACATCCGATATTGGGCCGGGGGTGTATAAGGGAAGAGTAACCAAATCTTAAATTTATTTATTAGAATAATTGAGAGTATGAATATTGTATTAGAATCTTCTTTTTTCCTTGGGAAAACCTTCCTTGAACCCAAGCTTGTTCTATTCACATCCAAAAACCAAGTTACTATAAATAGACCTAAAACCATTCACACTTGAACCATTGCTAGCGTAAGCTCTGTCACGGTGAGACCAGAGATTGGTAGTCCTGTGACTATGCCGGAGAAACCTGAGACAGGGTTCTTGGCTGATGTATGTTATGAGTAAATCTAGGTTAAGCCTTATAACCTTTAGCTAACTAACATTTAGGAAGACGCGGAGCGATTCGCCTGTGTCCGCGACCCTGTGATTGGGACGTGTAGTAGCGTTAAGTTAAATAACAATTTAGGTTAAGGATTAATGCGGAATAAAATACTTACAGTTATATTCAGAACGAAGCTATCTAACACGTGAACTCCTACCCTGAGAAATTATTTCCTTGCTCTACCGAATTACATAAAATATATTTGGGATAGTAAACCTAACATGAACTACCCTTATAATATATTCATGTACAAACTTCAATCAACATTTTTGGTATAAATGTATTTATGAATGTAACTAATATGTATTATAATGGAATAAATTATATGAACAGTTCTGATTTCGAACGGGAAATATAATTGCAACCTAAACTTCAGCTAATTTACAGCATTATCACATGAGAAAAATATGAGGAAGTAGGTAATTGGTTCAGGTTCAGTTGATGCAATGCAGCTAGACACTTTTTATGGCGATCAAAACATTGGGATTCTAGTTTACAGCATTTAAAAATTTTAATAGCATGGTTCGGTTTCCTCTTATTAGGAAACAAACTAGCTAGGATGAAGGAAGTGGGCTTTTAGTACATTTTTCGATAGATTATACGATAAAAGGAATTGAGAAATTGAATTACGATAGAAAAAATTCACTTGCTCCTCATCCTCATAAACATCCAATCAAACAAACAAAATATTTTCAAACGAAGCAAAATAAATATATATAGGAAATTTGTGAATAAATGTACAGCATACAGGAATAAAGAAATCCATGTCCTCAAACCAGGTTTTGATTCCAGTCGGTATGTAATTGTAGTTTGAGTGGGAATGGGAGTAAGTAGTAAGTTCAAAATATGTAGCTCCCATTCTCATCAACTGGAATGTCTTTTAACCAAAGGCCACCAAGTATAAATGCTACTAATAGACGAAGCACAGAATCTGACTTCAGCCATAAGTCATTTTCGGTTTTATTTAAATTTATGGGGTATTATGCAACTCTATTTTTGGAAAATGTGAAGGCCACCTACATCCATCCGCCTCTGTATTTATCGCCACCAATTACTAATGTTTATTACAGGAAGCCACAGTGTATTTATTTAATACTCTTTAACTGTTCATATCACGATTGATCGTGAGAAGTGAAACTTCCATTCCTGTTTGATAATAAAATGATAGTCCTGCTCTAAAACCTGGGTTTTCCAAACAGTTGTGTAAACAAAATTTATTAATGCTGGCTCCCTTGAAATATTTTGAAGTTATTGTGAATTTCAGCACATTATTGCAAAAATCTTACTGAATCGAATGTAATTGAAATGTTACCCGGTTATTTATAACTATTTCTCAATACAACTGGTGAGATTTCTTGAAGCAGCAGCTTCACTCGTAATCAGTTTCTTATATGTCAAGTTCTATGCTACAACTTGCCATTGACTCTTCCCAAAAATGGGATTTTAAAAC
>LJIJ01003983.1:0-16578 GCA_001718145.1 Orchesella cincta | reverse complement strand
CACTGGTTAAATTCAATGAATGAATTACAAACGACTATAAACTTTATATTATTGTAACTAATTTTTGTGTTCAATCAGAATGCGCACCGAGGTGGTTGTAATCATATTATGTACGTTGTTAATTTATTTTTATATTTTGTCAAACAAAATCATTTTTACTAATAAAATATTGCATTACCCAAATACAGACTCTGCTTACATGCATGTTTTATTTTGTTACCATTTGAATTTATAAAATTTGAACTTAAATCATATTAAAGTGCCTTATACCACGGGTAGTTTATCACAATGTGGTCATCCAATAATTCATTACATAAATATTTCAAAAGGCAACAGCAAATCATAGTTACTTGCATTTTAACGTATTATCTGAGTTTACAAACTGAATATTGAATACGTCTATACAGTTCACATTGGTCTGTTCATTTGCAGACAATGTGGGATAACAACACGGAGCGATGTAACGTAGTACCGGTGTAATTGGCCAACCAACGCGCCCTAATGTTAGATCAGTTAACAATCAATGTTTTCATCGCCATTGGCCAATTTTACATTTGTTTGTCATTAAATTTAACAAAATCAATGGTTGAATCGATTTAACATTACCTTAAATAAACATTAAAAGTTACTAGTTATGCATCGTTTCACGACAAAAAAAAATAATTAAATTGTCACTTCTAACCGTCTCTCGAAAAAAATAAGTTGATTTTAACTTTAACTTTAACAACCCTTTTACCATACCTTTGGTGCTAGAATTCGATATTGAACTGAGTTTCACAAAAACATTGAAGATACTTCCTTCAGAGTAATATTTTTATAGAAGACTACCAAAACTACACTTACATATTTCCTGTTCAACATAACAATTAATCAAAAATGAATTGTTTTCTTTCCTTACTTTCGTACAAGTCTGCTCATTACATGATGGATCTTTAGCTTGTCACATCTTCAAAAATACAAATTTTAGTGAGAGCCAGAAATGGAGTTTTCCATTTACCAAACACTTGGCATTTGAATTATTCACATGAAATTGGAGAAGGCTGTTTGGTATTGATGAAAATCAACACCAACTGCTTTAATGCAGAAATTACATCAAATTTTATAGTAAAATTATTTTCGCTGCACCACAAAAGATCAGCATAGCAGCATAGAAATCAGTCAAAAGTAAAGTTAGGTGAATTAATAAACTACCAATAGTTTGTAAGAAAAATTAACAGTTTTCATTAACCACACATTAGTAGCATCATAAATAAATCTAAACTGTAGCAAATGTGTTTTAGATCGTATTGTTCTATATGTTATACTTATTTTACTTATAAATTTAAAAATTAAAAGACTGATTTTCATTAATTTACAGCTAAATGTACATTAATGACTTTGATTGATAATTTAGTAATGGATTTAAGCATCTACAGAGGTCAATTAATACGTTTCCCGAACAGATAAAGGTAGTTTGATTCAAACTATAACACTTGTATTTAAACAAATGATTCTGCTAAATTACATTTTTTTGTATGGCAATGTGTGGCACCTGTACTTTCTGTAGCATTTGTTCATTAACAAATATTTAGCTATTTAGCAACTGTTTATCAACTGCAAATTATACTAACTGTTTAGGTAGAATGGTCTTCGCGTTATCCATTGCATAACTGAGACTAAGTTTCAATAACGAGCATAACAGTAGACTATCATTTCAGTTTTTTATGGTGTAAAACTATTACATTATAGTTCACACTTCTTAATAGTACAGTTAAAAAATGTTGAGCTTGATTGACTAGAGATTACATAGGGATTCTAAATAAGTACCTACAAGTACATTACTTTAGTTAAATCTTGCTAAAACTAGCCACTACCTTGCTTAACTAGCGCACTGATGTTTGTTGATTCTGGCTGATGGTCCGATTTACAACGTGCAACCTTTAGTCATCATCATCATCATCAGCACAACTTGGTTGCCCTCCATAGATCCTTCATCATTCTAAAATCAAGCAGTAAAATTGTTAGAATAACACAGTTTGCTAAAAAATTCTCAATATTTATATCAAGATTAATTATACAGCAAAATAAACACATACCAAGTGTTCCGTAAATCAGGCTAGGATCCTATTACTGTTGTAGAGTTCCCAATGAAAATCACGAAATCCTATTTAGTGCAAGGTTGATCGTTTTTTGTAATCAAAACACGTTTTATGTGTATTTAAATACAATTTTTTAATATTTTAATTTAAATACCACACAATTCTGATCCCCTTTATTTAAATAACTAATTTAACATCCTTTGTGACACTACTATGTTTTAAAATATCGTATTTAACTTTTGTATTTAACTAATAAATACAAATAAACGTACATTCTGCGCCGTTACAGTCTTTTTGGATGGCCATGTGCACACCTGTACTTTCTGCATCATTTGTTCACAAATATTTTGCAAGTGTTTATCACCTAAAAGTTATCTAACTGTTTAAGTAGAATGGGCCTTCGCGTTATCCATTGCATAACTGAGACTAAATTTCATGACGGGCATTACATTAAACTATCATTTCAGTGAATTTTTTTGGTGTAAAACTATTACATTATAGTCCACTCCTCAAAACGTTTGAGCCTTGATTGACTTGAAAGTAGAATAAGAAAAAGAGTTTTATCACGCATTTTAAATAAAGGCCTACAAGTACATTACTTCTGTTAAATCTTGTTGAAACTAGTCGCTGCTCGCATAACTAACCCCATAAAATAGTTAACTTATTCGGGCTGACTGTCGAATTTACAAACGTCCAATTTTTCGTCATCATCATCATCAGCTCAACTTGGTTGCCCTCCATAAATCCTTTGTTGTTCTAGAATCAAACGGTAAATTGTTAGAATAACACAATTTACTGCAACATTTCTCAAATATTTATATCAAGATTAATTATAACAGCAAATAAACACATACCAAACCCGCGATCGACTGTTCAGTGAATCCGGTTGGGATCCTAATATTGTTTTAGAGCTCCCAGTGGAAAGCACGAGGCTAATTGTTTTCTGCAACGTAAATATGTGAAGAATTAGCCTGAAATCACAACACGTTTTATATGTATTTAAATCTAATTTTGTCAATTTTTAAATGTATATACCACACGATTCCAATCACTTTCAAATGACTAATTTGACATCCTTCGTGACACTACTACGTTTTAAAATATCCAGGTAGCTTTCACAGAAAACTACCTGGATATTTGTGATAACATATCACAAAGCAACTTCACCAAACAAACTTCCAACGAGTATTGAGAGCTTTGAAAATAAAGAAAACACAGCAATACATAGAAAGGATGAGAAATGAAAAAAGAGTAAAATATCAGCCACCTGCGGAGAAGCTTTGGATATGTGGAAAGAATGTAAGCTATAGCACTCTCTGTTGTGACTATATAATATATACGGTATGCTCAATATGGAATAATGCTAGAATCAAACTGTCATTGCACAAAGTGTATACTCCGTACGAGGTATATAAAAAGTATATTATTATGTGTTGGGTTGTATAAATACTCACTTACAACAGAAGCTTAGCTATGCATATAAGGAAACTTCTGTTTTGGACTTTCTCTTTGCACTCTCCAAGGCATAAATGGATCTTCTGTTTTACTCAAACAAGTGCAATAGTATTTGCGTGTGAAAATCATGAGTACCCAACTCCAATGCCATTCTTTGGCTTTCGATAACCCTGAATGATTTCCTTGAACCTATCAACATAAATGGATGAATTTGCATATATATTTGTTCATAGTTTGATGCTCCATTATCCACAGGAACTATGATAAGGTCTAATAGTGTTCTGAAAAGATTTAAATGACGTTATTGGGAAAACCTGTGCAATTCTAAGCATATCCGCATTTTTTGACAGCGAACGTGAAAGCAGTCCCGTTCAATTCATGGGTAGTTTCGGCAAGAGGGTTTCAGTGGGAATTTATGAGGATGCAGCGGAGAATGAAATAGTTTCCTTGGTCATGAACTTTATAAAGTATTTATACCCGTATACTTGTACCTTAATTAATTTTGTGTTTATTCAAAGCGATATATAATGGATTAAAACATTAGTTGGCATGCAAATTGAATTTCAAATATTAACATACGAGTTCAATTGGCTTTTTTGAACTTGGTTAAGAATAATCAAATTATTTCAGCTATTTTAAAAAGTTTACGCAGACAAAGATAAACATTAACCCATTACTTGTAGTACGACTAATATTGAATGAAAAATGAGCTAACTGAGCTGCATTATTCTAATCACGATTTATGTGTTGTGTTAGCTTATAATTATGACACATTTTATGCAAAATTTGCGTTTCCCATTTTGTTAATAAAAACAAGGCTAAGACTTGTCAGATTAAACTCGCCTCTCAAAATGATCACAAAGATTATAACTAGTTAGATAGTAACTTAAATATTGTACCTCCTGCGTAAGCCCTTGCTTTAAATAAATTTAGAAGTTCCATTTAATTGAATGGCTTCGTTCTGGCTACGGGGTTCATGTTTCTTATGCCCAAGTGCATATTCCCACTTCAACTTAGATTTTAGTTTCCTAGCAAAGAAAATGATTGCAATAGACTTTACCAGGAGGGCCAAAAGAAACAATCCTGTTCCAAGTATAAAATAAAACGGATATGCAGAATGATCTGCAAACACTCTTGGAATATCTGGCATATCAATCAAAAGCTTTTCTTCTGTTTCCTTTAAAACAGAATCCCATTCTGGTAGAGAGGCTGAAGTCAAAATCTCATCGCCTTTGTTCATCTCAATTTCTCCCTCTTCTAACCTGTTGTTCATAACCAGAACTTTGGAATCGTTTATCAGAAGACGGAGACCAGGAGCTGAAATTGTAACACCTTTCACCGTGCCAGAAGTCTGAGCAGTGTCATCATCATCATCATCTACTTCAGTTGAGTTGTCGCTTTTGAATGCGACATTTGTCAAGTACAAATCCGTGCCATGTTTTGCAGCTTGAAAAGTTGCGTTTAAATTAGTTGCAACTCGAAACTGATGGTTGTCTTCCAAATCTTCTGGGGAAAAGGAGTAGACCATTCCCTCTGAAATTAGAATGGGACGAGGCTGGAATTTCCACTCCACGTTTTGTTGTTTAGTATCCCGTTTCACCTTGTTTTGAACTGGAACGAGGTCCATCATAGCGTTGTTAAAAAGCAGCTGAAGTCTCTGTGCAACTTGTTTTAATGTTCCGTTAACAATCCAAATCTTTCCTGGGTGTTCATCCAAATAGCCCTGCATTTCAATCAAGATATCTTTTTCTTTAGCTGTCACGCTGGGAACATACCTAGTCCCATACTTCATTCGAATCGGAGCGACAATATCTGTAAGGTCTACAGTTTGTTTGGTTTTGGTAGCATTGTTCAAATCCTCCTCTGTAAGCTCCTCTTCAGTTTCAAATCCAGTGTAAATTAACACATCCTTTTGAAGTGATGTTATTTCGTAGATGGTATCATCCATCCCACCTCCCACCAAATGGCTTTCTGAGTTTCCCGAACTTTGGAGCACGTTTCGGTCTCCTACAGCATTTCCATACTGATCCACATTCTTATGACCAACATAAAACATTTGAGACTCAGCCTGTAGCATGATAGTAATCCCAAGTTTAGCTGCTGCTGATTCCAACTCAAAGACCATGTCATGTGGGGCAAAGTGAGATTTGGTTTCTTTCACAAGCAAAATACTTCCATCTCTCCCAATATTAACTTTAAATCCGTCATTCATAACTATTTGAGGCTCTGTGTAGAATTGGTCCTCAATATCCATCGCAATTAACATTGAATGGGAATATTCTTCATTATCAATAATATAGCTAAAGATTTCATCTTCCAAATCAAATGACATTGACACCAACTCAGTCAAATTGAATGAAAGGTAGTAGTAGTGACTTGGTCCAATCCAGTCATCTCCACTCGGATCAAATGATACTGGCTTACTAAAATGGTAGTGAAAGGTACTCTTCTCCCACAAAACGCTGGAAGAGTAAGAATGTTGAGAATTTTCAAACGAAACTTCTGTACTTTCTCCAATCTCCATGACAATGTTGAAACTGCAATTATTCACGTGATTAACAATTATATGCTCTATTCCAGAAATTTGTTTCACATTACAGGAGAACAAGGCCAGGCTATCATTTCCCCCTTTTCTTCCGGTCACATTGTGAATATTTCTCAGCTGCGTGATAAGCAGTTTTCCATTCGATTCTAGGCTTCCTCCTCGGATATCATCATCATCACGTAACGTAATTTCTATGCTTTTCCCAATTTCAAGATTTTCCCCCAGGTTGAGATAGTTTGTGCAAGTGTCACAACTCCCACCATCCAAAGTCAACAAGGGGGAGTTGAGCTCAAGTATCCAGAACTGGTTTGCTATTGAACTTTTACTACCAACAATACTCCTACCAAATATGCCTTCTCTTTGCTCATTTTGTGATTCTGGAATAACCCCGATTAAATTTTCATCAGAAATTTTTATCACGAAGCGATTAATGTTGACTGGAAGCATAGCAATTCTATCGTCATGATTTTCTACGTCAATTCCAGTAATCAAGGTTGTTGCTATGGTAGCGCCGTCTTTTCCTATTTGAAGATCTGCTTTGACTTGTTTTGCTTGAAGCTCAAAAGTTGGATTATAGTAGTTGTCAGTTCCCGTTTCTTTTATCATTTTAAAAAATATCGTTTTCCCCAGACTTTTACCAACGGCTTTCACTTTGAATTTTATAGTGTCATCCTTTTTGTTAAACCCAACAGCTTCGATTTGCCCCCATGCCTCATGGCTAAACTTCAACAAATGCCGATTGGAGCTGAGTACAGCAAGCTCCAAATCCGCGTGGAGAAGAGAAGATAATTGGTAGTTATACACCCCAAATTCTCTAGTGTTCTTCACCTTGGTAAATTCTGCTACAACTACTTCTACTTCGGATGAAAGGTTAGCGCAGCCTTTGTCCAAAATAAAAATGAAGTCTTCTTGGATGTTTCTAGCGCCGCCCCTCCCATTTACGGATTTCATGTTGCAATCCACCCAAATCGAATCCGGTTGTCCTTTTCGCCCCAATATGTGAGCAATGTTTTGAACTTGTCCTTTTAATTTCCTGTGTAAAAATCCTATTTCCCCAGTTGGCAGATTGACGGAATATGTTCCATTAAAGTTGGATTTTTCCAAAACTAACACGTTTTCTTTTCCGCTTCCTCCAACCACAGAAATGTTTTCTGATTGCGCGGACCCAAAGATTATAAATGTATCATTTTCATCACCACCTGTTATTCGCCAAGAACCGCTCACAACTTGAAACAAGTTTGAGATTTTGGTATAGCCCGAAACAGTGCCCGTTTCATTCATAGTGCTAGACTCATTTCTGATAAGATTCCATAGCATTTTATAGCCAAGGGTTTCTCTATCAATCAGAAGTTGGGTTGGTGGCTCGTCAGAGCCAGTTTGAGAAAATTGAATTTGAGGGCTGCTCAAATACGGTTGATTGTTGAAGTGGTTAATGTTCAAAGCTAGCTGAACAATCTCTCCAAACCTTCCTTCCAACCTAATTAAAGCAGAGCGTCTACTCCAACTTCGAACTCCAGGAATGAAGCTGACAACCTTCTCGCTCAGCTGGATGACTAAAACCAGTCCAGTTGATTTTTCAGACCTGTTTTCCAGCTCAAATTGCAAGCGCCCACTCGGTACAGCAGCAGAAGGAGCATTCAAGCCGACTACAGTAATAGTAGCTTTCTCACGTTCCCCCAATTTTTCAACGACCACTTTCGAATGACCTTGAGCAACGACAAGAACATCACGATCATCACAAGACTGTAGAATCATAATCCGATCAGGACTTAGATGTGATCCGCCCATTCCCATGACTAATTTTGTTTCACAAGCGCAAATCACATTGAGAGGAGATCCTGGAAGCCCACGCACATTCTCGATACTTCTAAACTGCTCAGGATTTCTCAGATCGACGTTTGAAACAGGTAATTGCACTTGAATACTTAGTGTATCGTCACCTTCTCCACCTTCAAGTTTCAGCGAAGAGATGTGGGGCGAAATGAGAATAAACTCATCATTCTGTTCCCCTCCAACAACATGCCAGTTTGGGCCAGATATTTGGAACATATTTTCAATTTTTTGGTTCCCCAGCCGTTGCCACTGATTGTTTCCATCTTGCACGGTCCAGAAAGAGTATGATAAAATCTTGGAGGAGCGGCTAGTGACAAAACTAAAGATGAATATTGAAAGTTGGAAGAACTTCCCTCATTAAAATGAAGCGATACATTCTGCTGAGGACTGTGTGCAAAGTTTAAAACAAGTTTTGTTCCTCCCATTTGACTTTTATCCAAGACTTTGAAAGAATGGGTGGTACCTCTCAGATCCAGTTGCTCAAGTACAACTTGATTCGAAGGGATGGCTTCAAACACGAGGTTGAGCTTCAGAAAATCATCAGGATAGACATCGAAGTTAAGGTCAACTGGGTCATTGGATTTTTCTACAATGAGTGTCACATACCCCGGTCGGCTCTTGATGTGATTTTAGTGCCCCTGCTGCACGGACTGTCAGGTTGTATGCGCAATTACTCCTTCTTGGAATCGTAATATATCGTATTCATTCCATTTCCACCTCGCCCCATAATTCTTTCAAGTGGCAGTCAGCCACTATGTTTCTGTGGCTCCTTGTCTTCCATAAAAGTTCTCAATACTTTTCAAACTCATACATAGTTTCCTATCTGTACTTTTCAGCGAACCGATACCAAAATCCAAATTGAGATGCTTTCCCATTATGCCATCGCTGTCGAGAATAATCAACACATCCTCATCTGTTGGGCCACCGATCAATTTTCCTTTAAGGGCTGATGATTATTGAATCAACCACAAACTCATTTTTGCCACCACCCCCCGTGAAATTTCTTAATTCCGTTAGAACCGACTTTGAACAATGTGGGAGTGCTATCATTTGTACTCAGAAATACAGTATCATTTCCCTCCTCCAAATCAAACATCATAATCTGCCCATATTTTCTTTTCTCGGGGGGTTGAAGAATTGCAATCGCATTTTCGCACAGATATTCATTCCTGGGGTTCCCTTCGTGGACTTTGTGACCCAAAGAGGTTTTGGAACTTGGTTTGCACTTCAAGTTCGCTCCTCCCACATCCTCCGGTTTACCCGCTCCAGTAAACCGACTGTTTTTTTTGAAAGTCTACCAGAGAATTTTTTCTCGGATAGCCAAAGCTGGTTGCTCTACTGTCACATTCGCATGAGTTCTCGTACCAATAGTACTCAACGGGATCAAAAGGGCAAAACTGATATCAAATATTTCGTTCGTTGGCGAAAGCAATGGGATTTGCGTGATATTTCACCCTGTAAAGTATCTTTCATACAGTTTCCATGACATTCTAAATCTGAACAACGTCTATACGCCAATCGCAGTTTGTCCCCACTGTCTTCCATTCCGACCAGAAGGCACAAAAATACAAAACGGGCCCGGAATCTGTCCAACAAGCAATAACTGTATTAACCATACAAATATACGTGTTAACCCATGAGTTACCAGCTTTTTAGACAAATGTGACACAAAACGGCTATGGTTCTGTGAAACCTGAATAACTGTTAGATTTCTGTCGCATGATATAAACGCTGCATATTTAGGTTTTGAATATCCTTTTCAGAAATTTTTAGGAAGCAAAAACTAGCTGTCCTGGCATGAGATGTTTTTTGAACGTGTCCAGTTAAAATGTATGAGCAAAATAATTCCATAAATGGAATTCTTCTATACTCTAAACATGTTGCAAGAACTCTTTAAAACAAAACTAAAATCTTTATCATGTTTCAGCTACATTGATAAAATAAATCATAATAAATTTCTCGTAACATGTGGGAACGCAGCTTTGTACTTAATAGTTCATGTAGTTGTTCTAAACCCACTTAAACCATCCTAAACCCACTTAAACCATCCTAAACCAACTTTCAACTACGTTAACCAAACTTTAACTACCTTAAACATGCCCTAACTGCCTAAAGTTCCTTAAACCAATCCTAACTAAAGTAAGCCTTAGCTAAAGTTAACACATTCATGCCTCTAGCTTTTTGTCTCCGATTTGGCTGAAAATTTTCAGGATAATAGATTTTAATTCGTAGATTACGAATCTGTAATCAGATGATAGGCTACAATTGTATCAATTGTATGGACGCAAATTATACGGGACGCAAAACACCCTAGAACGCATCATGTATAGACGCAAAGTTCCCGGACGCATAAAGAACGGGACGCGAATTTCCTAGAACGCAAATAGTATGGGACACAAGTCTTCTAGAACGCATATAGTTAGGTTAGAAATGACACAAGACGCAAGTATGATGGAACGCAAATTGACCGCGTGTGGCAAATACGTTGGGACGCAAGTACCCGGTGACCGTACCTATGATAAGCTTGCATATACATAAGCTTGGCTTCGGACACACGGAACCAGCTTCACTCTCCCGTTTTCCCCATTCATTCCTATAAACTTGCTAAAGCTGCTTTAATGAAGTTTCATAACATATGAACACGAAAAATCCATTGTAACGTAATCCAAATGATTCGGGGGATTGTTTACGTGTGATACTGCTCTGATACACTATTGTCAGTGCTTTTAAAACCGGAGATTCTTAAAACTGCTGGCGACTGCCATCATTCAACCATCAAAGTAAAATATTTCAAATAGAGTGAAACTGTGTTACTGTGTACACACAAACTTGACATACAAATAAAACTGGAATGCTGTTAGCTATGGCCATATCAATAAAGTTATTGCATGTATAATTTTAAGGAATGCTGTCCATTTGACAATTTTACTATATTTATTATTCCTAATGGATTTCTAACAGGCTTGACCACAATTGAGTACGGGTGGCGCATGATAATGGATAATTGATGAAAGTTAGAATCTCCACCATTAAATGTCTATTATTGTGTTCGGTTACAGGCCAACCTGCAAAGCTACCATGAACAGTTTTTGCAAAAACGCGTTTCTAAACATTGAACCATAACTTCTATATGGGCATGGTAATATGCATATAATATGAAATATGAAACATAAAACTAACTTTACTAGCAGTTAAGTTACTTTTGAATTTATTTTACTAGCAGTACTAACCTTGCAATATCTGGTTTTATGAGTGCAGCTACCATCATCATACATTGTTCGGGATGGAAACACAATTCCAAGGACATTCTCATTTTGTCGGAGAAAGTCGAGATTACCTTTCACAGCCAAGTCATTTGCCTGCTTTTCCTCAATCAAATGGTTCAAATAGTCATAACTTTCTGTGATGCCAAAACCCACTAAGTTATTTATGTAAATAGCTCTCTCTTCAGACTCCAACAATTTAATATGCTCACTCATACGATTCACTTCATTCTGAGCTTGGTAGGCAGAAGTCACCATTTTGTTGACTAGGCTAAATACAATCCCAATTGTGGCAATGATGGGTGCAGCCGGAGGAAATGCCAAGGATAGTCCTACTACTACGGCTGTTGATGCTATTTCAACGGATTCCGAAACTATATCAGCAATAGCGTCATTTCGTTCATATTGGTTAGTGGCTGAGTTGAGCCTGTCGACAGATTTGTAGATGAAATAGACACTCAATCCAATATCAATCACTCCTCCGATGGGTCCAGCCAACTTCCCTAGTTTCAAAGCACCCTTTCCTAGTTTGCTTGCCGAGCTGAGGTATTTTCCTCCCGCCCAAACTGCCCCTTCATAACCAAGCCTCGCTCCAATAATAGCTAACGACTCCTCATCCCCATTAACTACCCCTTGGATGATTGCTTTTGCCAAAAAATAATGTCCGAGAGGTTTTGACACAGCACCCACCGATTTCCCTACGGTATTAATACTTCTTGCATTTGCTAATGAACTCAATTTCTGGGTCACTTTGCTGTTGCTTAATTTCAGCTGTCCGTTATTTTTCATACTTAATATTTCATTCGACAGGGTGTCCATTCGCTGTTCAAACGTTTTACTGCTTTTCGTGATTTGTAATTTGTTAACATCGTCTACAGCTCTGGCGTGAGCTTTTATTTCTTCCAATTGGATGAGTTTGTTCACCTTTTTTCCGTACTCTAAACTGTTGTCAAGGTTAAGGTCAGGAACGTCCCCAGTCCGTTTCCTTTTTGCCATTTCAGCCATCTCTTCCTTCCCTTTTAAGTCCGCCTTAGTGTATTGCTCCACAAACTGTTTCAAATCCCCATTTTGCATAACACAACCAGACGCAGATCTTTTTTTTCCTTATGCCCCTGATGGTCCACAAATATTCGGATTGCTGCTCCTGCTCCATTACTATTCCCCAATTTCGAGAAAGTTTCGGGTTCTCGATTTCTAGTTTGTTGTGCTCCACTCGCATTTTTTTCTGTCCCCTTTAAACGTATCCTGGAAAATCCCTCGTCCGCAGTATACCTGGCAAGGATAATCTTGTTTTTAGGACGCTGCTCGTTGCATCAATTTCGTGTAAGTGTTTTATAATTCCCTTGCCATCAGTCATAAATACCACTGACACTTTCAATTTTTCTCCCATCACCTCCAGAGAACTTGGTGTACCTGGATCTGTGTCATATTTGTAGTTGAAAGTTATCTGCATTACGGTAAAGGGTCTGTTTTGAAGCGTATTTTCTGCAATGGGCCGTTTGTTACGTAAACCATTCAGTATAGTGTGTTCTTTTGCCTCCACAATAGTCAGAGGCTGAGGCAGCGCTCGGTAGGGGTATCGTTTTGCTAATTTTTGACAATAGTCTTTTATAAATTGTTCACCTCTTGTGCTAAACGCTCCCGAAATAAATATGTTTGACTAAACAGTCGCGCTTTATGTTAACTGGGGGGTTTCTGTCCCTGCCCGTTTAAAGCGACGCCAACACTTTAGGCAATGCCGATATAGTGTGCACATATGAATTGCGCCTTTATAAAACCGGTGAGTACACTACTTGGCAATAAGGACCTATTGCTGAAGCTTTGAGAGGTTGATAGGCAGCTTTTGATGTAGGATCCCCATTATACTTGGAGTATCCTTGGTCGGGGCCAAATGCAAAAACATTCCATGCCTGGAGAATGATCAGCCCTGCAAGCAAGCCAAAATTTTACTTTCGCTTCATCGTCATTAAGACGCAAACAAACACAGGTAAAAGTAGCTACAAACACGCCAAGAATTAAAAGGTAATTAACAGATATGCTGCTTTTTAAAAAACGAATGTTTTTGTATTGCTGATTCTGCACAATGCTCTGGAAACTGATCTCCACGCGTCAATTAGGATCTAATATAAATGATTATCTGGCAGGAAAGAGTGTGGGGTATCATCTGCATTTTTATCAGCCTATTTGTGGATTTAAATAAATACGTATCGAGCTGAGTGAGTCATCAAAAAATATTTATTAACTATGAATGCATAAAATGATCGTAAATCAAAACTGACCCGCTTGACATCAACGGTGTCACAATAAAATATCCGATGGTAAACAGAAAATAGATTTATGTATCCATTATATTTATTTGCATAATTCCACCAAACAACTTTGTATACTTACTTGAATATCGAAGTAGCACAACTGACATACACCCAAACCATATTCAATACTTACTTGCTGAGTAATATTGATCAGACAAGATAGATTTGTGAAGCATAACTTTGCAGCTTGTGCTTCAGATGAGGAAGGAGGTCAACTTGACTGCGTTTAATCGGGATCCCCATTCATTACAAACATCTTTTCGATTTTTTCATTTCATATTATACTTAACATTGAAGAACCATATCTTATATTGAAAACCGTTTGTGACTCACGATTTCTTGTAAGTAGAGACAGGAAAACAACCTTCAAGGGAATATTTATCACACTTGGTTTGAATGACGTGAACTGATTGACTGTTTGCAAATAAAGTCAGTTAAATTCGCAAAGACTGAATGCAGTTCTTAAATATATTTTAACAACATTTTAGTTCACACACGAATTTAGTGAAGCATTATCATTATCATCAACAGGCCAGCAAAAAAATCATGCCCGTATCCTATTTTTAGCATGAAATATAATCATGAAACTTTGTAAAAGGACTGTGAAATGTGTAGTAAGATTAGCTCACATTTAGCTCAAAATCATAACTCAGCGTACAATTCAACAACCATAGCATTAAATTTATTTTTTACAACCCATACTATGGAAAATGATCACAACATGTCCATTTAATCAAAAGATTTGTTGTTTGTCATACGGATCATGTTTCTAGCAAGACCATATCGTCCATGATGTATCACATTCAGATATATGAAATGTATGAGCTAGTATCAATCGACACTTGAAATCATTCCGACATATGAAAAGTGTGTGCTAGTATCAATCCGACATATGAAAACTGTGTGCTAGTACCAACCCTACATATGAAATACCTAGATTTTCCAGAAACCCGCCTTCAAAGTTTTATTTGATTGATACATGCGACTTCTGCAGGTGAAAAAAATCGTGCCATAACTTTTGACTCCACAAACGGATTTCTATGAAGTTGCAGCAATCGATAGAAAATTAATCAGGCTTCTTTATTGCATTACGGTCTCATTTAGCCCCAAAATGCAGATGTCTGCTTATACTAGCACATAGATTTCATATGTCGGATTGATACTAGCACACACTTTTCATATGTCGGAATGATACTAGCACATCGATTTCAAGTGTCGGATTGATACTAGCACATACATTTCATATATCTGAATGTGATACATCATGGACGATATAAGATTGAAATTCCATTCCAACTTTGTACGTAGGAAACCGTTTGAGGTACTGAAAGCCCGATCCGAAATATCTTCCTGCTAAGCAATCATGAATAGTGCAGTTTTTATAATTTTTTCTTTCGACCTTAGAAAAATTTATTGTTAAAAATTATTCCAAACGGACTCGGGGATTTGGATTTATAAAACGATAAATTTAATTCATATTGACATAACTAATTACAAAGGTAAAACAGAAAAACTCTTGGTCAAACTAAGTGTGGTTCCTTCCGTTGCAAAACTACATGAATATTATTTACTTACCAGAATAACATGAGGCAAAAAGTTATACCTCACTTAAATGAAAGTATATAAAGTGATGATAGTAGGAATGCTCATGATGGAGAAACAACGTAGCAAAAGCCTGGTATGTTGTATATGTAGAACTACTTTTCTATACTTTCAGTAAGCGGACGAAACTCAAGGCATGAAATGATGCTTCTTATTCTTAGTTCCAATGTTCTGAAATTTTCTCCGTGACGAAATACTCACAGGTCGATTTCAAAATAATTGGCTGGTCTATTGCAGCAGCTTCTATAATTTCGGCTTGTGAACATTCGTTACAAGCCTGCTTTTAATGTGGACGAACGGGAACTCCAAAAGACTTTAATAAAAGGCAATTTCTTAACTTGCAGCATTTGTACCTCGTTTATGTAAATTTACGAACATGACATGCATGAAATTAAACCCTTTAATTATTTTTTTTCAATTTTGGTACTGGGATCAAATATTAAATTGGTATGCACATCAAAGCCCAAAGCTTATATGTATATAAGTTTGACCCCAATAAAACCATAATGCTTTGAATATGAAATTAATGATGATAACCATTAGTATGATGGTTAATAAAAAATTTGCAGCAACTTATCGATGATTTTTTGAAACTTTGCATCAATTCACTAAACGAATTGATTGTTTTATTAAATTTTTAGTGAATGAAGATTTCATATCCTGAAATTATTTCATCCATCCATACTACCGTTTTTATACCACTAATCTAGATGCATATATTATTGAAGTAGGGTACCCTACAATTAAGTTTATAAGCTCGTTGTTTGCATTACAATTAAGACGTAGTTGCACCTCATTAATAAGTTAGAAGTACAACTACTGCATCCGTAATCACTTTTCTATAAAATCAAACCAGGACAAAAGTGTTTTAAAGTGTTCCAATTTCTTTGATGTCCATAGTCCCTGTTTCATGGTGTCCCACGATAAGCAGTGGTCCAATGCACGCCATCCGTTCATCCGGTTCTTGAGTAAGTATGTGTTACAAATCCAAAATACCTAGCACCATATTATAATCGAGTATACTTTGCAGCAGAGTTCCTCGTTGCCCCATTAATGACTAGACAGACGTAGTGTATCGGGGTTAGGGGAAGAGCATAAAATCACATTCTCTATTAATATTCTGATTTGACTTTACCCTACTTTACTAGCCTAACCTTCATATCCTAGTGAATCCGCATACGTGCCATTTCCGTGTGTACTTTAACCTAATAATATCTTGTTTCACTTCCAGGTAATTCTTATATCACATTTTTACACTTCAACTGGAATCCAATTCCCAGCCATTTAAATTGGAACGAATCCCTATTTTCAGATTAATTATAGTCTTTGTTTCTCACAGGAATTTCCCGTTTCCGGCTTCTCGTATTTATCATGATCGGGATATTTTAGATGAGTCAAATATTTCAGGGTCACTTGGTCACTTGGTTTTTCCTGCTTGTTGTCAGTTGTTAATTTTCCTAGCCTTACCAAAAATACTTTCAATTTTATTT
>LJIJ01003982.1:0-16578 GCA_001718145.1 Orchesella cincta | reverse complement strand
ATTGAGTGAAGCAAAGTCAAGATCGAAGTCTGAAGATGGAATGAGGAAAGATTCATAAAGGTAGGTAGGTATAGTCAGAGAAGGAAAAGTGAGGGATAAACCATACATAAATACATACATGGCATACATCATAGAAATACATACATAACTCAACATAAGAAAATCATATCTCCATATTTTATACTTAGCTAGATTACATAGAGGTAAGTTGAAGGAGACTAGCGTAAATACATACACAAACAAATGAGACTCAACATATCCAATATGGCTACTTTTTGACTTTTTGCAATACCTATCTGTTAATAAAATAGGTAGCCACTATGGGCTACTTTGAGGTAGCAATTTGGTGAACAGCAACAGAGCAGGTGAAATGGCGATGATGATTGGTTGTGCTTAAATAAAATTCACGAAGCACAAGTAGCTCCACGTGCTCCACGAATAAATAGATGTCATGAAGTTTTCTAGGTTTCACACATTATTTCCTACTTTCAACAACAATTACCAAACGGCAAACGTTTAATGATTTTAGTTGCTGAATTTCGATGATTACATTAGAATTCTTAGAATTGTTGATATTCCACTTATGAAAAAACTGAGAACTGCTTTCTCTGTGGAATTAGATCAATGAAATGCTTTCATTACGGACTAAAGAAATATTGCGGCAAGCTGTATGATAATGATCAGTCATCGGTTAGAAAATCTGGCCGACTGCTTTCCTTTTCATAAAACTTTTCTTTATAAACGGATTTTGAAATTATCTTCAATTTTATTTAAAATTGTTTAAAGTCTGCCTTAAGTAAATAACAATTCAAAATTTGCTCTTAATTTTCCACAGGAATAATTGGTTAGTTCCTTTAACTGCTGAGTATATGTATGAAGATTAGATTGGAAGAAGAAGAGCAAAAATTCTGTCCAGATGAGTGGTGTCGCCTCATCCGGTAATACTGCTGAGTTGGCCAGGGTCAGTTTCAAATATTTCAGTCGTGACTGAACTCACTCTCATTCTCCAACAGAGTTTTGAGGTTCAAGTTCGTTAACTGATTTTTGCGAGACACTTGCCTTTTGTTGAAGTTATTAGCCAAGGATAAATACTGGGAGGTTTTGGAGAGAACGCGGAACCCACTGTCTTGGTGAAATCCTCTAGCGATTCAAATGTGCATTTTTCTAGATTCAAAGAACCTGACAGGTTGGCCCCACTTTTGGCGAGGAATCTCTCCAGTATGTCTTCTTAACCGAAATCTAAAAAAGCGAGCTGGGCTTTGAAATGTTTTGGTTTTTGGAAAGGCTCACTTCGGAGTTTATAGAGGTCGTCGGGGGTCATTTCAAAAGGAGATGTAGAAATCCATATGAAGACAATTTTGCATCCAAATTTCTTTACCATCTTCGATTCCTCATTCGCTCTTTGTCGTTATATGTTCTTTCAACCGCATCTTGAAGTTGAAGCAGTGAGCACGACTCGTGTCACGCGACTAAACTTGTGCAGTATTACCGACTTTTAACAAGACAAATTAGAAAAATACCTTACACGTTGATAAGCAGTGGATTTTGGATTCCTTAAGCTTCTGGCATGGTTTTCGATTGTCATGTTACCATTAACATCACACAAAAACTACATGATTGTGAAGTAAAGACTGTATGCCACGAAATAGTTATGCCACAAGAAACATGCATTTCACACTAATTCCTATCTTTTGTTTGGAAACATAGCTGTATTCTCACCTAACTCAACTTTTGTCGCTGACATGTGTCAAAATTTTGCTGTTGGGATTGTCAACTGAGCGTGGCAATTATTGAGAGACCATTTTTTGAAATTAACACTGTTGCGGTGACATTCAAACAGAATCCAATCCATTTCAATCTTCCTGAATTGTTATTCATTGTGTTATAGAGTAAAAATCGTTATCAATCATTTCACTGCAGATATATACATGATTGACATTTTTTAGACAATAAGTATTTATTTTTATTACAGAAGTCGTTAAGGGATTATAACATTTTGTATTTAGGTGTGTACCAAGGAGAATTCATGTTTTCTGTTAGAGACTATCTGCATCACTGCTGAGAATATCATCCTCGAAAATCAGAGTCATAAGATGTCCGTCCCGATTAATAGAGCAGTAGGGGTATGGAGGAAACATTGACTTGAACTTTTGATAATTTTCCTCACTCATCTAAACAATACATTACACTTAATTAAAGGAATTGAGCTCCCATGAAAACAGATTTATCCTTGGAACAGGGGTTACTCAGTTGAAGTATTGTGAGAGGGTGGGTGTGGTGCTCACTGGATAAGGTGAGCTGATGTTAACCCTTTTTATCAGTTTTCATGGGAGCTCAATTCCTTTAATTAAGTTGTAATGTATTGTTTAGATGAGTGAGGAAAATTATCAAAAGTTCAAGTCAATGTTTCCTCCATACCCCTACTGCTCTATTAATCGGGACCGGACATCTTATGACTCTGATTTTGAGGATGATATTCTCAGCAGTGATGCAGATAGTCTCTAACAGAAACAATGAATTCTCCTTGGTACACACCTAAATACAAAATGTTATAATCCCTTAACGACTTTCTGTAATTAAAATAACTGTTTATTGCATAAAAATGTCAATCATGTATATTTCTGTAGTTGAATGATTGATAACGATTTTTACTCTATAACACAATGAATAACAATTCAGGAAAAGATTGAAATGGATTGGATTCTGTTTGAATGTCACCGCGAACAGTGTTAATTTCAAAAATGGTCTGGTCAATAATTGCACGCTCAGTTGACAATCCGCAACAGCAAAATTTTGACACATGTCAGCGACAAAAGTTGAGTTAGGTGAGAATACAAGCTATGTTTCCAAACAAAGATAGGGAATTAGTGTGAATATGCATGTTCTTGTGCATAACTATTTCGTGGCATACAGTTTTACTTCACAGATTGTAGTTTTTGTTGTGATTTTAATGGTACATGACAATCGAAAACCATGCCAGAAGCTAAGGAATCCCAAAATCCACTGCTTATCAACGTGGTAAGGTATTTTTTCTAATTTGTCTTGTTAAAGTCGGTAATACTGACAAGTTTAGTCGCGTGACACGAGTCGTGCTCACTGGCTTCAACTTCAAGATGGGTTGAAAGAACATTATAACGACAAAGAGCGAATTGAGGAATCGAAATGTGAAGAAATTTGGATGCAAAATTGTCTTCATATGGATTTCTACATCTCCTTTTGAAATGACCCCGACGACCTCTATAAACTCCGAAGTGAGCCTTTCCAAAAACCAAAACATTTCAAAGCCCAGCTCGCTTTAGATTTCGGTAAGAATGACATACTGGAGAGATTCCTCGCCCAAAGTGGGCAACCTGTCAGGTTCTTGAATCTAGAAAAATGCACATTTGAATCGCTAGAGGATTTCACCAAGACAGTGTTCCGGTTCTCTCCAAACCTCCAGTATTTATCCTTGGCTAATAACTTCAACAAAGGCAAGTGTCCTCGCAAAAATCAGTTAACGAACTTGAACCTCAAAACTCTGTTGGAGAATGAGAGTGATGTTCAGTCACGACTGAAATATTTGAAACTGACCCTGGCCAACTCAGCAGTATTACCGGATGAGGCGACACCACTCATCTGGACAGAATTTTTTGCTCTTCTTCTTCCAATCTAATCTTCATACATATACTCAGCAGTTAAATGAACTAACCAATTTATTCTGTGGTAAAATTAAGAGGAAATTTTGAATTGTTATTTACTTAAGGCAGACTTTAAACAATTTTAAAATAAAATTGAAGATAATTTCAAAATCCGTTATAAAGGAAAAGTTTTATGAAAAGGAAAGCAGTCGGCAGATTTTCTAACGATGACTGATCATTATCATACAGCTTGCAAATATTTCTTTAGTCCGGTAATGAAAGCATTTCATTGATCTAATTCCACAGAGAAAGCAGTTCTCAGTTTTTTTCATAAGGTGGAATATCAACAATTCTAAGAATTCTAATGTAATCATCGAAATTCAGCAACTAAAATCATTAAACGTTTGCCGTTTGGTAATTGTTGTGAAAGTAGGAAATAATGTGTGAAACCTAGAAAACTTCATGACATCTATTTATTCGTGGAGCACGTGGAGCTACTTGTGTTCGTGATATTTTATTTAAGCACAACCAATCATCATCGCATTTCACCTGCTCTGTTGCTGTTCACCAAATTGGCTACCCTCAAAGTAGCCATAGTGGCTACCTATTTTATACAGATAGGTATTGCAAAAAGTCAAAAAGTAGCCATATTGGATATGTTGAGTCTCATTTGTTTTGTGTATGTATTTACGCTAGTCTCCTTCAACTTCCTCTGTAATCTAGCTAAGTATAAAATATGGAGATATGATTTTCTTATGTTGAGTTGTGTATGTATTTCTATGATGTATGCCATGTATGTATTTATGTATGGTTTATCCCTCACTTATCCTTCTCTGACTATACCTACCTACCTTTATGAATCTTTCCTCATTCCATCTTCAGACTTCGATCTTGACTTTGGCTTCACTCAATAAAATGTAGTTCTGTCTCCTACAAAATATTATATCGTTTACGCCCTACTTATTTAATGGGGCGACTTGAAATTATTTGATTCTCATATTAATCACAGCTTAAGTCGTACTTCTTCGGATCATAATATGCACAAAATACAATACGACTGAAACTCAAAACACATTTTTAAACGGTTCAATAAAATGTAAAACCATATACGTGCACATATGAGACTCTACTAAGTTATCGGTAAATGTCAGTTTTGGGAAGTAATGTGTACCAAAATACTATCCATGTATCACAACATAGCCAATTGGTTACTTTATCACCAATTTGGCTACGTATCCACTGTGGATACTTTATCACCAAATTGGCTATGTATAATTTATGGCTATTTTATTACTCGATCGATAGGCTTCATAGCAATTATAGTACTTAAGCAGCAAGTTGTTAGATATTGCCTCCCAGGCTATTCATTGCCGGTACATCTGTACATTTTTGTAAAGGCTGTTTATGGCTAGCTTATTAGTTTTATTATCATTTTTTCAAACAATTGTGTCCAGTGTGTAGCCGAGCACAGCTTTCTATGTGTGATGGGGCATTTGATAAAGCTGCATTTAGGTAAGTTTGCTTGCTTGCTCTGTTTTCTACACAAATACAAATAGCCCATGCCTCCAAGGAAGTTATCATTTCTGTAATTTTGAGTTCATCCCTTCTTTTAATGAAATCTGGAGTTGGTCCTCGGTCTTTAAATTAAGGATCACAAGCTTTCATTGTTTGCTCAAGTGCCAAACAGGATGGACAGGAGGGCTGGCAAGATATCCAAATCATTTATGTTCCAATGTGCCCATTCCCGAAGGGACATACAAATTTGACTTTCATGGAAGCACTTTTGTGGTGTCCAAGATAGAAATTAAAATAACGTTTACCTCGCTACGAATTATTTTTTGTAAATGCCTTTTTAGCAACAAAGTTGGTGAATTTATTTACTAAGCAAGCGAGCTTTCCAACTCTGTTTATATATCTTTTCTAAACGATGTGCAATCCAAAATAGTCTTACACCACAAAGTAGATATTGGTAATTTTAACAAGAATAGAAAATTTAAGGTGACAGATGGACTTGTTACGGGGAATGGTAACCAAAACCATAGGTTATAAAAGTTGTACTTGTTGTGTTGAACGTTTACGGGCCATACATCACGTTCGTTTCCGTCTCATGCCACGTGTATACAAGTAATTTTACACCCAATTTATTTTGGAAGGTGCATACTTAAATATCATTGAATTTATTGTGAACTATAATAATTAAACAAATTGTTTAAGTCAATTGAATTGGTCACCTACTTATATTTTTCTGGAGTTTAATTGGAATAGTTCAATTTGTGGAGGTTTTACGTTTACTTACAGATCGTTTCTAATCATTAATTTAGAAATTTTATCAGTTTAGAACAAAACTCATTTGATTGTCTCAACATTCAGGCTACATTCTGATTCAAAGACTGTGGGCTTATTATTTGCAATATGTCGTTCTTGTACTGAGTAATGAATATAATGATAGTTCATGAGAATAATTGGAATTTTTACTATATTTTTAGGTTGCCAATTGATAATAGCTTTTATTGTAAGTAAAGGCCGAATCGGGAGAGAGTGAATTTGGATGTTGTTGGTTTGCTAGCTTGGCATTCGCTACTTGGATCATATAATCATAATCATGTTCATGAGAAATGTAGGTACATAGGATCATGCAATTGGTTTGGTATGCAGCGAGAAGATGAAAGCATTCCAAAGATGTGCTTAATTGCATTACGTGTTTAAATGTCTAATAAGAATGACGCATGGGAGCACTGACACACGTCACTACTGATAAAATGTTCAGTAAAACGGAGCCGGGTGATCCTAATGTATACAGTTACTTCACTAAATGCGAATCGGGTTTTGTAATGAAATTTGGTTGAAATAATTCAATAAATATGCCAAATTTGTTCCTACTTTAATTACGTTATCCCATTTTTTACTGATGGATGTGTAATTTAATACAGCACAACGATACTAATATGTTAAGGTCCAACTGTGGGAAATATTTTTTATTACAACCAATTTTTTAATAGTTCTGATACGTATCTAGTAATGTGGTACGAGGTTCATGATAGGCCACTTTTTTGACAAATTAAAATTATAAATGTTTAGACTTATTCAAACCGACATGACACATTGAATCGTCTGCCGAGTCGAGCGCAGTTGCTTCTTTTTATACTCCCAAGCTCAAGCAACTTATATTGATTTTCTATTTTCTGAGAATAAAGTCATAAAATTCCAAGAAACCCTTCCTTGTAAAAACTTTGTCAAATAGCTGAAAACTATTGTATTCAATGCTAAAGCAACTTACGCCCAATGCAACACGATGACTAGAAAAGTCTTCTACAACCAAATCAACCTAAAAGCAAAAACGCAGTATATTTTATGTTCTTTTTTTTTGGTTTATGAAAAATGATTATTAGGGAATAATGCGTGCAAAGCAATAAGCTAAATTGTGAGCTCTGATTGTTGAGTTTTCCTCCGAATTCTTTTTGTCAACATGATAGATTTACTATATGCAAAATAATACAAATTCTTCAATCAAGTGGATTTAAAAGCAACAACAGAGTATTTTTATGTTCTTTCTTACGGTTTATGAAGATGATAATTACGAAGTAGTGTTTGTAAGAAATAAGCAAAATTCTGAACTCTAATTGTTGAAGTTTCTTTGAAAAGCTTTTGTCTCAAAATGATAGATTTACTCTATGCAAAATAATACCAAATTTTTATATTGAGAGATTTTAATAAACCTAATAAGTAAAATATCTTTCCAACGTAACGCGCAATAATGAAAAACGTCGCTGTAAAACATATTCCAATAAGTGCATACACAAGCCTGTTTATTGTTTGAATTGTTCAGTTGTTTCCCAATTTGGTGTCGTTCAAGATTTTAATGATTGCGATAATCGTCCTGATACGAATAAAATTTATTTTATGTAATAATGTTTTCTACACAAGAAAACCATGAAGTCTAATATCAACTAAGAAAACAACTTCACAACTCAGTATAAATACTTTCCAGAACAATGGGCAATAAAAAGCATCATACAAATACCCCGAATGTCAAAACAAGTACTATTTACTGGAAATAGAACAGAAGAAAGAAAAAGCCGAAGGTGGTCTAGTTAAAGGCAATCACCGACGGGTTTGTATCAGATAAAATCATACATTAATGGTTGGGTTTACAAATTGAAAAATGGGAATTATTGAGATTATCCAAATTTGAAATAAATACTGTTGTAATATGTACCTTGCATAATATTGCTTTGCATTCGGTTTTGGTGAATGAATAACTAAATGAGCATTGTATGTTGGCAAAAGGGAGAATTCCAGTTCATTACTACAACGTTGTGGATTATGCAAAAATAGCAGTTGTATAAAGCTCTAGGGTAAGTATAATGATAGCAGCATGCGTTTTCCGAGAGCAGAGAGCCAAAACCTGTTCTTGTCCATGAATATCTTGACAAGAGCGTGAATTGCAGATGGTAATCACAATTTCTTTTATATAATGATTTTACAATGGAATTAGTTGAACAACTCATTACCAACTTATTGCCAACTTAAAGCTTACTTCCCAACTCGGTTTATAGATTACCTTATTTAACTCTTTTTTACATATGTAAAGACATACAAACTTTAGCATCACAGAGATAACATAATTATATGGGATTCTAAAATCACAAATGAAGTAATTTGTACAAAACCAGCAGATGTATAATAAGTGAATATTATAGGTGTATGTGTTCTTCCAGCTAAACCAGAAAGCACACCATACACCTGTTTATACCGTTCCATAACAGTGAGCAATCAAATAGCAAACTATTATATTCTTTGATCAACCCTTTGCTTTGGAATCCCTACCAATCGGTTGCTTTATTGCATGAGTTGCTTCAACTAAACCTAAAGCTTCAGCGTATTGTAACAGCGCATTGTAACATCTATTTGTATAATAAAAACTTGAATGACTTGTTCAACTTTTGTTGTACAAGAACGATATGATGATGACATAATCACAACTTGCTTCAGCACGTGGTAGTGCTTGGGCTGCAGCTTCGTGGTCAAGGTGAAACCAATGTCCAACTCTCCGTGTTGAACTTGAAGGAGTCATTCAATTTACACATTCGATCTGGTTGAGATCTAGCTTACTTGCTGAGAAAAAAATCATTTTACTAAAAACAAAATGAGTTTTGCTGGAAAACGATTATCGTTACTGGAGCTGGACGAGGTGACAAAAAAAATATTGGAATATAACTTTCAGAATTATTTTCAGGCAAATAAACCAAGTTTCGCTTCCTATTCAGGAATCGGACGTGCAATCGTTAAAGAGTTGCATTGTCAAGGTGCAAAAATCTACGCTTTGTCAAAAACCCAACAAAATTTAGATTCTCTGCTTGAAGAGCTCCCAACCAATGTCATCCCAATTTGTGTTAACTTGGAAACTGGGAGCAGACAGAAAAGGCGTTGGAAAACGTGGAATGTGTGGATGTGCTTATAAACTGTGCGGCATTTGTGGAGGTTGAAAACTTCCTAGAAATTACAGAGAACCCATTCGATATGTATGTATTTCACTTATTATGAAAATATTTTATTACAAAACCTTTCAATAAAGGATAAATTTTATTTTATTTAAAAGGCAGATGAACGTAAATGTCAAAGCTGCTCTTCACTTGAGCCAAATCGTGGCCCGCAAAATGATTGCAGAGGGGAAATGTGGAGCTATTGTTAACATAGGCTCCATATCTGGAAAACGTGCGTTTCAAAATGTTGGTGTTTATTGCACCACCAAAGCAGCGCTGGACATGTTGACAAAAGTGATGGCAATTGAGCTTGGTTCTCACAATATCACCGTCAACAGCGTGACCCCAGCCATGGTGGATACAGATTTGATTCGGAACGGTCTTATTCCGAAAGGTGCAAAAGTTGCGAATGTATTGACGGACGAGTTTACAAAAGGATTTGAAACATTTATGGCGTCCAGATCCATTGCAAGCAAACCTTACATTGAGATGAAGGATATTGTGAATGCCGTGTTATTTTGGCTTCAGGGGAAAATCGTCAAATAAGCGGAACGGATTTGAGTGTGGATGCTGGATTTTTAATCATGTAAATTTATATAAGGATGGCTGGGTTTACAAGGTTGAAAAATGGATTTAATAAGATTTTACAATCTTTCCACAATCTGAAATAAATATTGTTGCAATGTAGTCAAAATTTGGTTTGCGTTTGATTTGGCGAAGAGCAAAGTGAGAACCGCATGCGTAGAAATAAAACCAAACCTATCATATTACTGTATAACCATGTTTTGCGAAAATGCAGCAGTTGTGTAAGACAATAGCCAGATATTATAGCACAGATCAGCAACATTTTCCAGTGAGCACATAGCCAAAGCCTGTTTTTGCCCTTGAGTATCTTGACAAGAGCGTGAATTGCAGATGGTAATCAGAATATATTCTCATCCTATACACAAAATTCAAAAGGCAGTCAGTCGGTGTTTGAACATTGAGGCTGTTGTAGTTCAGCATGAATCATTTCTAGTCCAACCCAATCTGACTATTTTAAAACGCAAGTTTAACAACACATTTACCAAGCATTTACTAACCAAAATATCATGAAACTAGCCGCATTTGTTCTCGGTCAATTCCACTTTCTCATTCAACTCTACGCAAAGAAATACCAAGAGGAGGACAGAGCAAAAACGCTAACTGAGTTGGAAAATGACTTGAATTTACCAAGAATCAAAGAGTATGATTTTATTGTGGGTAAGCGTTTGTTTATAAGTTCAAAAATTAAATTTATTATGTAAGTTTATTAATTATTATGATTGAACATTGTATTTAGTTGGAGGTGGAACAGCCGGCTGTATCATTGCATCACGTTTATCAGAACAGTTCAATGTGCTCCTGTTGGAAGCTGGAGGCGAACCTGTTCCAGCGTCTCAAGTACCATTCTTTGTACAACATGTGGGCTATGACCCTGACATAAATTACTTTTGGCCTTCCGTTCCACAAAAGTATGCTTCAAGAGACACGGGGGGAATTATCATTTCCTATCTTGGCAAAATGCTGGGTGGCTCTGGTTCTCATAATGATATGGTTCACAATCGTGGAAGTCCAAAAGACTATGATAATTATGCCGAAATAGTGAAAGATTCCAGTTGGAAATATGAAAATGTTTTGAAATATTTCAAGAAATATGAAAATTTTATTGGGGAACTGATTGCTGGTGAAAATGAAGGTAAATATGTCTAAAATTCATTTTTGGGAAAACTTTGAAGTATTTAATTAAAAAGCTTTCTTTCCACAGAAAATTATGGTCGCGGTGGACCTATCACAATTGACACTGAGTCATCACCATTTCTTCCAATCTGGTTTGATGTGGGAAGAGAGCTTGGTTTTGTAATAAGGGATCCTTTGGGATTCCAACTCGAGAGTTTTGCTCCGATGGCCAAGGCAATTAGTAAGGGTCAGAGGTCGAGTTCATACAACCAATACATAAAACCAATCAAAAACTCCAGAAAGAGTTTGGCTGTTCATCCATACTCAATAGCCACTCAAGTAAGTCAATTTACGCTTTAAAAACCAATTCTTCATTCAGGTATTATTCTTTTTAAATTGTAAGGTTCTTATTTGCGAAGAGAAGAAAGCTTATGGGGTAATCTACGAGCGACACGGAATTCCCCAAATAGCTTACGCTTCTAAAGAGGTCATAATCTGTTCCGGGACATTCAGCTCTCCACTTCTCCTCATGAAATCTGGTGTTGGTCCTCAGAGCCAATTGGAAGAAGCTGGAATCCAAGTAAAACATGAGCTACCAGAAGTGGGCCAAAATCTCGGAGATCATCTTTGGTTCACTCTATCTCCAAATTGAATACAACTCCTCAATAATTCCATACATTCCTAGAATACCTCAAGAGCAAGATTTCGAGGAGATGCTCAAAAAATATCTTGAAACTGGGGATGGAATTCTTGGTCAGTTGGCAAGAAGGACCACAAGCATTCGTAGTCTCCTCAAGAGCCAAACTAGATGGACAAGAGGACTGGCCAGATCTCCAAATAGTTTATAAACCAATGTGCCCCCCCTGCAGAAGGGGATGAATTACCTACTTCTTGCATTTACATGTTCCAAGGTCGTCCGAAATCGAGAGGAACGTTGAGACTTAACACTACCGCTTATAAAAGTGGGATTAGAAGTGACGACGTAAAACTAGCTTTAATTGATTTCAAAATTTTTGAATGAAAAGGAGCTACGGATAAGGATGTGCTGTTGGAAGGAGTTGATTTGATGTTTAAATTGCTCAACTCAACAACCATGCAAAAATATGGAGCAGTTTATAGAGAAGATCACCATCCAGCTTGTAAAGGATTTGAATTTTTCTCCAGGAAATATTGGAAATGTGTCCTTAACCAAAAGGTTCAAACTGTGTATCACAGCGTGGGACCGTGTAGTTTGGGCTCTGTTGTGGATTCAAAATTTAGGTAAGTTTTAAATAAGTCAAATATTTTTTGGTGAACAGTAATAAAATATTATTATAATTTGAATAGGGTTCAAGGCATTTTAAATTTGAGGGTTGCCGACGCCTCCGTTTTTCCTGCGGTTCCCAATGCGAATATAAATGGACCGGTTATGATGTTAGCTGAGAAGGCAGCCGGTGATATATTTCAGACTTGGAGTTAGTTTTATATAGTACTTCATAATACGTTAAATTAAATCAATCAGATAAAAAGCTTGTTGTTGGATGACAATGTCAATGAAGTATAGTAAATTAAAAGCAGGTTTTTCTGAAATTAATTTAGAACATAAATACATCTTGTTTGTTTGTTTGTCTTTAATAAAGAAACGGTTTCCATCATTGCCGAATCGTTTTAATTGATTTTAAATATCGACTGCCAAATAGCTCGTCGCAGATTCTATTTATACATCGTTGAAACAATGGGTACTTATACATTTTTACATTTCATCAAAACCCACTAATAATACAGGAAAAATAAATACGTTGTCATTATTTCATAGAAATCTATGTTGGCTTACACACATGAGTAATACGAACAGTTGGAAGTGTTTCTAGTAATATGATATGGTAAATACTTGTGTAATAGTGCACGTTGGAACCGGCTTGTATGATCTTCTAAAGGATGTTGGAGTCAATAGTAGGTGCTTTTATACCAACAAATCACCTAGGTAAATCAATGGTTCAGGGAATTGTTTTTCAGTTAAAAGTTCTACGAATTTCTGACGCAAGCAAGTATCATGTATATTTTGAAGCCCAAATTTTTACAGTTTTAGTGTTTGATTTCAGCTTATGTTTTCAATCCAGGTTAACTTATTTGGTCTGATTCACGCATGCACAAAACTTCATCAAGATATCATTCAGTTATTCCGGCGATTCCTAATGCGAATATAAAAGGTCCAGTTATAATGTTGGCAGAGAAGGCAGCCAGCTGAATATATTTCAGTCGTCGTGGTAATTTAGTTGTATGGTTATTTGTACAAAGATTAGCTAGAATCCAACAACAACGCAAACTATGCTTCTACCTACAAATATGAGAGGGTTAACCGTAGACCTTCTAAGTGTGTGCGGACATTTTCTGCACGTGAGCAGGACGCTCTGACAGGTGTGATTTTGCTATGTGACTCGGTCAGAGATGCGGATGGCTACCAAAGAGTATATTCAGAAAGTTGGGTTTTCTGGGAGATTATTTTTACCGACACTTCAATGCAAATCTAAGGTATTTATACGTGGTTGGTTTGTTTTTGATTTTTTAAAATGGTTCATGACAACTTCGTGTACGGCGTGATCGATGGCTCAGTTGGAGCTTTTTACCTTCGTGAATAGCTTACTATTGGGTTTTCCATTAATTTTCAGAAAAAGCGACTGGAATTATTGGTTTTGAGGAAGATTGTGACTTGTGATTAGTTAGAGGTCATGGGTGGCCTAGGAACTTGGCTCCCTTGCAGGTGTATAGGTTGATACTTATACACAAGCAGGATGCAGAGTGCTAGAAGGCAAGCATTAGTTCGTACATTTGTCATATCGGAGAACCAGATAATGTAATGAATTCAACCGAACCACACCCGACGTATATTGTTGCCAGGGTTTGTCATGGTTCGTATTCATAGTGGTTTAGTAGCATAGGAGTACGTAATGGGATTAAAAATGATGTAGTAGCGTTGTCTATGCCCCAACACACAGCTCCTCTCGACAACCAAAAATACACTTAATATGTCACAGTAAGGTAGTTCCTAAGACGCTACAAATGTAAATGATTTTAGCTTTATACTTCGATGCCGCACGGTAATTATATACTTAGGGGAAGGAGCTTTGTCTTTATATCGCTTCTGCAAACTAATCCGCCTTACCTTTAATTGTGCAAAACAAAGTTGTTTGCAAGATATTGAATACTGGGCTTATCAGCTTTATTTCATGCGTTATTCCGATGGGAACGTAGGGCTCACGAGTCTCAATAGTAGAGGTGCTCGAAACACAAATCCAATGACCGAATAAGATATAGAAACGCTGAATTAGTTATAGTGGAAGTAGCTTCATCTCTGTATGGTACTGGAGATTTGCAGTGCAGTTGTCTCTGAGAATTTGTGATGATGATGATGAATGATCTGTCAGAAAGAAAGTCACAGTGCGATTGCGAACCGCAGGTGATGTGGTGTTGACGTGAAGGAACATTCACTCTTGTGATTATTATTACACTGTTGTGAATCACAACGCTGGCAGCCCAAAACTATTATTTACTTGATTACTGAAGCTGTTGGCGGCGTTTTGTCGCGGGTCAATTCCCCTTTCTTCCTTCAATCTACATGGCAAGGAAATACTTGGATGGAGGAACAGCGATAAATACTCTTAAATGATGAGTTATGAAACGGAATTTGGAATCTTGCCAAGAATAGAAAGAATACTGACTTCATTGTCTGGTAGCTGCATACTCTTATTCAAACATTCATCTAAACCTACATTTTATATTTTTTAACTCTCAGTAAGTATATCGTGAGTGTGGCTTCTGAATGGAATTTAGTTGGAGCAGCGGAACGGGCAAGGGGTGTATAATTGCCATGGAACGCTTATCAGAGAAGTTCTAATGTGCTCTTACTGGAAGGGCAGGGGGAGAACCCGTGCCACCGCTCCTCAGGTGCGAATTATTCTTGCCTTTCCACACATGTTGGCTATGACCCAACGGCAGCAAACTACTTTCTCGGCCTCCTCCGTTCGCACAACGGTCTTGTCTCCCCTCACAGGCCAGTACGGACTCGGTCCGTCGACTCATCCTCCTCCACTTCGGACAAAATGCCTGGTGGCTCTGGCGCTCACATAACCTGATATGGTGGGCACAACCGCAGGAGCTCCACAAGGATTATGACTAATATAGGCGCGGCGAGGTAGGCACAATGACTGGCCAGGCTGGAGATGATGAGAACGTTTTTGAGCATTTTCGACAAAGATTGAAAACTTTATTGGTGAACTGTTGCGCCCCCATGCCTAGGGAAAAGAACATGAGGGTATATATATAGGAAGAGAGGAAAAAAACAAGTGTTGAGAAAATTCTTGCTTTGAGAAAACTTCCTAAGCCCTGGGTTAGGTTTTCTATCTCACTATTAAGAATTATGGAGGCCGATGAAGGGCCCGAATGGAACAATGAGTGACACACACCCTTCCTTCCCACTTTGGTTCTGAGTGTCTGCGATCGACTTGGATACCACCCCACGTCTCGACGGCGATCCGCCACCCATCCGGCTTTCCCAACTTGAGAGTTTTTAGCACACACACTACACATCGCCGCAGCACCCAGAGCACACTCGCAGCACACGCCGCGCTGAACGCTCAAGAATATACTTACACATGATACTACACGCACAAGATTCAACTCCACAGGCAAAACTTAACCTCACCCTACACTCTCATACGCCTCAACCTCCAGAAATTGCTCACACAGCGCCAGCTCATCTCGTCACCACCTGTATTCTAGATTATATATATAAAATGAGTAATCATAATACTCCTTAAATTATACACGGTTCTGCTTGACAGGGTCTTTACTCTTCGAATACCACACACAGAAATGCTTGGCGGGATGTTTAGCGAGCGAACTGCCTCGCCCCCGCAAAATAGCTCATGCTTCCCAAGGAGTTATATTCATCTTGGGATTTCCGTTAGTATCGCCCCTTCTGTTTAATGAACATCTCAGATTAGCGACCTTATCATATCCCAGACTGAGCCAATCTAGGAGGAAGCTGGAATTGCCTGTGAAGCATGACCTGGCTCCGCTACGGTCAAACATATGATCGACGCACAAGACTACTTATCTAGACTTCGATAAAATCTAAGTAGACGCTCAATATTCTGTACACTCTACCAAGACAATACATCGATAAGACAGGATTATTGAGCGACGATGATCAAACATCTCACATACAATGATTGGGAAGGATCTGCTTCGGCTGATCTCATTAATCACGGGACACAGCTTCTACATCGTCTCTAGGCGCTCAAAGATGGACAGAGGGTGGCAGCATATACATCCAATAATATACATGTTCAATGATGAATCCGACGACCAATTCACAAGCAACGCGCAGAACTAGGCAGCCAAATACACGTCGATAGCATATTACTTTGCCTCCTCCTCTGGTCCGAACACCGACCTCACAGCAAGACACCTCGCTCGCACAGACATTACACACAACAGCTTATAAAGTGGGCATCTCGAACTCGCAACTCGACGCCTCCAGCTTATCGAGCTCTCTAGATTGGACATTCAAAACACTAATATGGAAAGGAGGAAGGTAGTTCGGATGCTGATGTGGTTTTTGGAAGCCATTGACTTGGAGTTTTGATATGCATCAGTGCAACGGTGATGCAGAAATATGGAACGTTTAATGGGATGAACCACATTCGGCATGCTTGTCATTTGAATTCCTCTCCAAGGATTATTGGAGATGCGTCATTACCAAACTATTCACTACAAGGGTATGCACGGAGTGGAACATG
>LJIJ01003981.1:0-16585 GCA_001718145.1 Orchesella cincta | reverse complement strand
AAGAGAGAGATCATATTGCGCTTTTTATAGTATCCGCTTTTTAATTTATAGCAAAAGGTTACTTCCCAGATGCCTGAGTGCTGGGTGATTCTGAAAAGGATAAGCGCGAATGCTTTCTATGCTGCTCTGGGATTGACACGGAGTGCGTGATGTAACGAAAAATACTTTCCCCTTCTATATTAGCTAGCATTGTCTTGTTTGTTTTAATAGTAAGGTTTGGAAAAATACCTGGACGTAATGGCTTCACTAGTATTATAAATGTACTCGCCAATTTAGAATTTCGTTGCAAGTGACCATAAATACTCTCTATACATTAGCACCAGCCACAGAAAAGTATGGTGTAAGTAAATTGCACCGATTTATCCAAAAACATCCACTCGCCGTTGGCCCACTCGCTTTTCCGAAGCAATCAATGTAGACTGGACGCGGGTTGTCCCGTAATTTGTTTAGATATGGATAGCATATTCAGCTACCACTCGCGATAACTAAATACCGTAAGGATTGGCATTTAAATTCGCAGCAAGGATAAAACTTGCAAGAATTATGGCGGAAGTGACTCAGTCCATCCCTAACGGCTTGAGATGTTTACTTGACATTTTTTTGTTGTTGAAATGGCACATCAAACCCGTCATAAACGCTTTAGCTTTCATAAATATAATGTTACAAAATCTGCTTTGAATAAAGGTTTTTAGGCAATTCTATTGTAAATTTTGCATTGAACTTTCTCAAAACCATGAAGTTAAGTAAAAGACTGCATTTCGTCTTCTACTGTTAAAGTAATCAACAAATTTTTTGTGGGCAAAATGTCAGCGTCGAATTCAAGTTTGGTGACAGTCTGTCCCTGGGTAATAAATAATCCGCTTTTTTTTGCAAAAACGCAGAAGAAGCGTTGCGCACCACCATATACTAACTAAACAGTAATAGAATTTGGGGATGATGATGAGATAAATGCCAACTTTTACGGCATCTCAGCTAGCAGCAGAAAGCATTTTCGCGTAATATTTATTGAAGACACCAAACACAGCATGATGATTCATAAGTTAGATCCAAACGCAACAACGCTAATTCATCAGAAACGGGTCAGTGCAGTATGATTTGAGATGCTGGTTCAAAGATGTTGTAACAGGAAAATATCCTTTGAGCGTGGTCCGTGAGGCAGATTTCTGGATTTTTTACTGCAAACCTCAGAGGGCGATCAAAATGAAAAAGGCTTGAGTCAAGGTGCGAGAAAAGCTACTGTGGACAGCATATTTTCTTGTATGCGAATGTCCTGTGGGGCGTTTGACCCTTTCGATTGGCGAAGGAAAGATAAGCCTGTTCGTGTGGCTTAAAAAGGTATGTACTTTCTGTTTAATGTTAAATTTTGTTTGTAATAATTCTTAGGTGTTCTACGAGCTATTTCATACATATATGATTGAATGCGTAATTTTATTGGCAAGAATTACTCATTAAATCAGGAAGTTGTTTAGCACTATAACAAGCTAAAATATTTTATTACCCTGTTTCAGCTTTATTACTAACGATAAAATTTAATTGCATTACTTTTTTTTCTGACATCTTATGTACGACGGCAAGTAAGTGCTTAACGGTGAAATAAATTTCATGGCATCAACCAGTAATATTTTGGGGCTGCTGATTCGCAATAGAATATAGAATCTGGAAATATGAAATTTATTTCTACTCAAAATACTTCCTTAATCTGCATGCTTGTCATGCTGCTGTTGGTAAGTAGGCCTAATACACTATTCGTTAGTGCAGGTTGGTCAGACAAAGTTAAAATTAAACAACCACAATTATATTTCAGACCATGGTATCAATGACGGAAGGCAGAAAAAATAAGCAGTCGCCCTGAAGCACCACTTGGCAGCTCGGAAGAAGTGATAGAAGGATGAGAGATCAGTATAATTCAGTTTTAAGGCAAAACTTTTAAGGCTTGCAAACGGTTTTAAACGGACCATCATTGAGCTTTGAATTAGTTTACTGTCAAATATATTATGAGTTTAATAACTGCCCATGCTACGTTGTTGTTTATTTTTTCATTAGCAAAACAAAAACTGAGTTCAGAAATTAGGTTTATCGGTCATTTTAAGGTTTCGGATGCAAGACCTTGTCATTTTTCTTCACAACCGTAACTTTTGATTAGCATTATAGCTAAGAAAATCGGTCTTATTGTTAGTACAAAAGCATTTTAGCTGATTGTAATTCACCATGATTAAAATTATCAAGCTGATACGGGATAAATTTTTGAAGGAAACATCACGTAAGGGCGCGTCCATTTCAAAGGTAACGGTGTTATGTGGCTGGTGTGTACCAGGCTAGCTTTACGGAGCTTGACAGGGGCGAGGGGGTGGGTACAGCTCAGCGTGACGGTTTGTTAAGCATTAAAACTGTAAAATCAGATTGTACGAAATTCGTGACATCAACAAGTGATTCTAATTTGATCAAGTGGCTATTTGGTTGGCAGGAAATCATTAAGTTACTTCTCGCTAATTACTGAATAACCCGAACAAATTTACGGTTCCGTTTAGCACTTACATTTGCGATAAAATTTAATTGCACTGATATTGATGACGTCGTAATTTATATCATGTAAGCGCTTGCTTGTATTAATTTATTGTACTCCTGATCACACTCTTACCTAGTTGCTGCTGAACTTTGCAAAGCTAACACTACCTGGAAATATGAAGTTTTATTTCCTGGAAATACTTCCTTCATCTGCATGCTTGTCATGTAACTATTGGTAAGCAAGTTCTATTACAGCATGTATAGGCGGCAGTTTTGAACGTTTCAATTGAACAGCGAAAGTGAAACTTAACAACCGTATTTATATATTTCAGACCACGGTGGTTTCGGTGCGGAATGTAGAAGAAATAGGCAATCGCCTCAAACCACATTGGCAATGAAAAATTAAAGAACAGATAATGGAAGAATAAAGTCAAGTTTTCAGTTGTTGTAACTGAATTTGAAGCTTGGAAATCAAGGCCACTCGACTGGACTTTAAATTAATTTTGCTTTTAAATAAATTTTGGTTTAAATCTCTTTGTATGCTCTTTGAAAAAGCATTGGAGATAATTAAGGTACAAATTCAGGTTTTATTATGTCATCCGGGTTCTGGATTACGTATTTCAAAGCATTGTAATTTCATTTATTTGCAATCATAAAAATCACTTAACGTACAGGATTACGTAGAAATCGAAACTCAGATGTCTAGCGGCAACGAAGTCAAATTCAAATTGAATTTTGGTCATAAGAAAAGCATTATAAAAACCATCCACCACAGATTATCTCTCAGACTCATTCGGCCTATTATTTCTTCGTCATATTTGAATTTAGATTTGAAATTAGATTTAACTTTTAATCGGCTGTACTCCCAATATTATAGGTTCCCTACTACGTTGTCAACACTCTAGCAGTCATTGATACTGTTCGTATGATAAAGCAAGTCATACAGAAGATGATTGTCGTCCAGAAAGAGGGGTCAGCAGAAATTCAACTGTATTTGTTCAATGCTGTGAGCGGAGCTACTATTTTGCTACGAATTGGGATGTTTATTCTCTGAAATTTCAATTTAAAAATATTTATGATGCAATCGAAGGCCATTAGTACTTCATCTCTGGAAAACGCCTATACACAATAAAGGTATACGCTCATGCTTGTAAAGCTCGCTTACAAGCTGTGTAAAAAAATAGTAAACCGTATGCTTAAAAACGAAATAATTTATTTTTTGTAGAGGCCAAATTAAATCATTACTTATCTGCGGTTCAAGCCTTTGTGTCATCTTGATAAAAACCCACGTCGGACTCCTGAATGGCGTGGAAAACTTCATGAAAGAAAAATGCGGCAGAACGCATTATCCTTTCTATGCATAACCGGGATAGGCATCAATCTGATTTGGATGACTTCGGCCACACTACGAAAACAGCAAATGGGCTTGTTTGGATGGGCCATGAAGTTATCTGGAAATATGCTCTGGCAAGATTGCCCTTGACGGCGTTCTCTTCTCAGCTTTAACCATGGAAAAACACGAAACGCATTTAAATTCAAGGAAAGAGTGAAAACTGCAGACCTGGAGAATGCAAACATTCATGAAATCGGGGCTGAGATATATACCGAATATAAAGACATCAAGAAGATCTCAAAGTGTATCAATTCAGCGTTCAATCTGGTATTTAGATTCTTCTTGCTCGCAAGCATTTTTGTGTTTGCTGTTTTCCTAGAGGAATATTTCAACCCCCGAATTTGGAAGGTTTCTAAAGCCGTAAAGTCTGCTAATGTTTTACTTGTTTGCATTACATTCTACTATGCAAACGTGGCTGCTAAAAACCGTAAGTCCTCCATTTTTAAAACCTTTATTATACATTTCTACATAGCTAATTATGAGATGTTGGTTTACTTGAAGGGTGAGCGTTTCAGGGACTGGATGAAGGAGGAAGAAAATCGCAACATTTTGGGCATCTCAGAACTGAACGTAGTGACAGAAATTTTGTCATCCTCGTCGATTGGATACGGCCGCGGAGCACTCTTCATATACGATTCAACTTTGATAGGGGTAAGTTTGACTTAATAGTAATTTATTCAAAAGACTTCAATGGTATTTCAGCCGCTACAACTAGGATTCTAATGCAACACTACTTTCTCAATAGTTTGCAAGTGCCGTTGTTGCATATTTTTTGGGAATCGTTGAAACGAGGCCAAGTGATATGCATTTTAAAGGACACAATGAAATCAAAAATCATAGATAGGACAGTTTTCTTGCTGTAGTTATGAAATTTGATGTTTGTCAAGAACTTTTAATTTTTGGATTGTGTATGATAAATGTATAGTAAACGTATAAGTATGTATTACCTTATATTTAAAATTGTAATGTGCAAAGGTATCACGTAGTTGTGGAGGCTTGCAGATTTTAAACCAGTAGTAGATTTTTTAGTAGGAGCAAACCAATTAAATTAGATCAAACTATAGATAATAAAAGTAGTTAATCGTGATAAAAATATATTTCTGATATTAATCAAATGTCCCAATGTTCGCATCAATCATCACCTAATAAACATTTTGTGTATATACTGTGTAAATTGTGGAAATTGTACCCACGTGAGAATTATTTTGATTTATATTATATTCAAAGCGTGTTGTTACTGAGAAATAAAATTTCTTCTAATTTGCCGTTTTTACACAGAATATTTTACTAACTAAGCAACTTTTTGCGGTTATAAGGTTGTTGGCGTAGTTATCGACAATTTACGCACGACATATTTATATATAAATTAAAAGGATATTATAGTTTCCGTCAAATAATATTCACAATTTATTTATCCTAATAATTTGCGACGGAATTTGGTGTACACCGCAATGAGAACCACAATACAATAATCCTTCTGACAATATGAGACAAAAAATTGTCTCAGTCTCGACCACTCACTCATTGTGTGCCGGATACAATAATAAAATCCTTAAACTTATTAATCTAATCAGTTATCAAGACTTATGACAAATTATCAACTACTTCTAGGTACATGATTTGCAACTAGGTTACTATTAAGTTATTCTAACACGTATTAATATAATAAATTAATTGATTTTCCATAATGAAAAAGTTTCAAACAGATGGATGTGCAAAGGATTGTTTATTGTCAGAGAGCACAAAACTCCAACCCTTTTTTTAGACCACCAAAGGTTTGTGGTTTTGCATGAAAGCGTGCAGAATTGTAGAAAGTATAGGGATAAAAACTTGTCCATGCAAACTGGAATGCATACTAGTGAATGTGTAGTATATTTCTTAGCCAGTTCTTGTCTGGATGTATCTCAAGCAAGAGCTCCATCGTATTGCTCGTATAACATTGCCAAGCACCAACTCATTATTAAAATCATCACCACAATAGTGAACGATTGAATAAGTGATAACAAACATTAATGGAAGTGTCTCACTATCACGTATTAACCCTCAAATCGTAATGCAAATTAAGTAAAATGGACCTTTATCCCTTGGACCTGTGATTGTCTTCACTTAGTCCAACAATAAGGTAATTACTGGTTGTTCATTAAATGTGGAAATATGGCAATTCCAAACAGTATTCAGCTCGTCCACGATAATTTTCTAGAAATGAAAACAGTTTCAAGAAACAACGGAAATGTTTGCATCAGCTCGAGTAATGAAATAATTTATTAACGTACATATCACAAATGCAACCAAGCTCGCAACGAAAACTTTAATTTATACATAATTTTTCATGCTGAACAATCTTTGTAGCATAAATTCGTCCCACTGTCATGCACAAACTTTCCATGTTTATCGCATTAGCTTTTATGAAAACGAACAAATATGCAAGTGTCTATATCATAGGTATATAAATTGTATGGATTGTTTTTGTAAGTAATGCCTGATGAAGTATACAGCTCGATAACGAAGGGTCGAATAAACATTTTCAACAGTAGATCCGAGAAACCCGAAAACTTGTTTTTATTGAAATTGAATCCTATGAAGAAACATTTACAGGTTACTTGGATGTATGATTTTATAGTAAATATTATGACGCGACAGGATAATAAGCACTAGAACTTATACGGTAGTGAACTACAAGTTTTTTACTCACAAAAATGTTGTTGTAGCCCCAAACAAGTATGTTGAAGCGATGTAGATGTAGAGGTGTAGTGGTGAAACTAAACGTACACAATATGATATAAAAAGTAAATCCCAAAAAGTATGCATAGGATGCCGAAATGATGATGCGGTCAGCAAATCCTCACGATCTTGAATCTCTAGTATGCATTCGCATTTCATAAACTGCGTTACAGTAAGATCCTCAAGAAAGCGGTTATTCGCCACATTCATTTAGAAAAATGAAATTTTCCAGATGTGTGAAACCATGATATTTGCAAGCAGAAATAAAAAGTAATTCTATTTATAGGATTAGAAGTTATAGACCGTGTATTCAATATCAAATTATCGTGTTCACTAACGTAGTTATATCAAAAACAAATATTTACAGCATCATGAAATTCTGAAGAAATACATCCGGAGTTGCTCAACTGTTTGCGCACTGAACCCAAAGTATATGTGTGAGTCTTACAGTCACAGAGTTCAAAGTTTTACAACGTTCCTTGTAAGAGTACTGAGGTTCTTAAAAATGTTGAACACAAGTGAAGTGTTGACAAGTTTGTCCCCGTTCGAAAGCAACTCTTCAAGTGTGCTTTTGTCACTAGAAGGTGACCTGGATTTCACATAACGCAGGATGAGTACGATACAATAAGACCGTATATAGACGAGGACGAGCTTAGGGAACTAGGTCCCGAAGCCAGGCTCCATATTATTGCCAGTGCGTTGGCTTGCCATTTGGGATACTGGGCAAAGTGACGAATCCAATTATTCGCGTAAGTTCTAACACGTCATTGTCACATACCTCGCCTCCACGCGGTTTCTCACAAAAATATTTATCATTATCAATTGTAAAAGAACTCAATACGAGATTTTTTAATTCCATAAAATAAGCCATTCATTTCTTGTGGCGTTTTAGGCATTCCAACTGTATTAATTGACCACTGCATAGCATGTACATTTATATTGGCCACCAGTGATGATTTTATTGCCTATTATTTTATATCCAAGACCAGTTATGCCTAGCTAGTTTTTTACACATGAATCAGACGTGTTGGCAGTTTTTGTTCTTTCTGAGTCGTAGCTCTTTTATTTGATTCAATGCCATAGCAAACTGAGGCATTTGTGATAGTTTTATTTAACTTGTGGCAATCGCCAAATATTTGTTATCTTTTATTGATTTTAATAAAAATGTACATAGCCGCGATATTAATTCTGATGTGCAAAGGGTTTTTGAGTCTATTTAGTTCATTTCAATTTTTATTTGCGGTCTGCTGGAAATTCCGTTCTAAAATCAAAAGCAGACAGTACGTGTATGTATGTATACTTGAGGTAAACAAAAAATGGTGTTGTTATGCAGAGGAAATATCATATTGTCCCCGAATATTTGATGGTTGGACTTGTTGGAATGATACGCCTATTGGTGAGACAGCCTACGCTCCTTGCCCTTGGTTCGTGACTGGACTTGACCCTGACAGTAAGTATTGTTTCTTACAATCAATTTATTCTAAACGCAGAACAAAAGTAATTGTTAGGAAACGCAATAAAGCTAGTTAGCTTTGAGTTTCATAAGTTAGATAAAAGTATCTCAAATATATACAGAAAGGAATTTACGAGTTTTTAGAAAATAATATTGGTACGAGTAGCATATTCTGGTAGAGAAAGGAAAATAATGAAATTTTGCTTTATAGGAATCGCCCACAAGGAATGTCTCCACGATGGAACTTGGTTCAAACATCCCGTATCAAACAGGACCTGGTCAAATTACACCCATTGTTTGGATTATGACAGACTTCATGTCAATAATGTAAAGTAAAATTTCCTGAGTACTAACACAGATCCGGTACGATTAGCAAGTGGAGTCTGATAGATGGTCACCCATCCAAAGCAGACCCAAGTTGTTTCGTTGCTTAACTTTCAGTGATCTGACAAGAACAGTTAGCACCGGACCAACTTGGCTTGATTTTCAGTCAGTCAGTTATTTTCAATCAATCAAGCAAACAAATGTTTTACCAAGTTAATGGAGCACCCAATTTTTAAATTAGCATCTGGCAAAGAACATGGGAATTATTCTGATTACAAATGTTAACTAAGATGTTAATTGTATGCGCCAAAAGATAAATAAGCAGGAAAAATAGAATAATATTTGATACATAGTCTAGTTAGCTTATGCAATCCAGCGTCATAGTGCAGGCAAATTTCTACGTAAAATATTAAAACTTTAAACAGGTGTACGAGAACGTGGCTCTAGTATACGAGGTCGGGCACCTGGTCTCTCTGTGTGCTCTTATCCTATCGCTATTCATCTTTTGCCGGTTTCGGTAAGTTTGTTTTTTACTTTTGAATACCATAAATGTTACAAATTAAACAAGTACTACTTTAAAAACAGAAACGTGAATGCAGTATAGTGTAAAAAAGCACACCAGGATATCTCACCACTGAGGTGGTGCATATATGAAAAAAACGAATAAATTTTTCGTTTGAATGATTATTGCAGATCGCTATCATGCACTCGAGTAACGATACACAAGCACCTGTTCGCTTCTTTTATCATGAGAAATTCGGTGTGGCTGTTGTGGTATAGGCCAGTCATCAAGTCTACAAGCCCTGCTAGTGAACAAAATCAGGTACAAATTGCTGAAGTACAAGTTACCCCATTAAAATCCACTGGAAAACTTTTTTAAGCACACAGTAAAGTGTTACTATTCTTGATATAGGTGTACTGCGTGATGATGTTCATCATGGCAAACTATTTCTTAACGGCAAACTATTTTTGGATGTTTTGCGAAGGCTTCTATCTCCATACGCTACTCGTCGTGTACTCGTTCTCTCGAGGGGAATCAAAACTACTAAAGTGGTTCTACGTTTTTGGATGGCTGGGACCTCTCCTTCCAATTGGACTTTACACAATTTTCAGAGCAACTGATGCGATCCTATTGAAAACAAAAGAGTAAGCATTTTTCTTTTTTAAAAAATCAAATTAAGTTAACATTTTACATTTTTTGAATCGCGCAGTAGTGCTGGATACCCGACTCCAAATGGCATCTTTTGACTGATTTACCTGGACTCATAAGCCTTCTTGTGAACCTAGTGTTTCTCATCAATATAGTCCGAGTGCTGGTGAAGAAGTGGAATGGAGCGTGGGAGAAAGCGGACCTAGCGCTGACAGGCGCTGGATCACTAAAAGAAGGCAATTTCAACTGTTTTATTTTATATTTTTACTAGTGATTTTATGGCAATGACCATATTATTGTTCTTGCAGGCCGTGAGAGCGACACTGATCCTGATTCCGCTACTGGGGCTTCATTACTTATTACTCCCCCACTCAGACCGGACGGTGAGCCAATTGAGTGGGCAGTTGTAACTTACCAGATACGTACAGCGTGTTCACACTCATTCCAAGGGCTAGTTGTATCTCTGATGTTCTGTTTCTTCAACGGCGAGGTGCTGGCAGTACTGAAGGGTTCCTTTTTTGGAACAAACAGTATGTGTGGAGGAAAGTCAGCAGGTAATCTGCTCACAAATGCAACAACTGGTAACTCACACGTAAACAGTCAAAGCATGCCCTCCGGCAGTACAACAACAACAACGGTTGTGTAAACAGACCTGTACTAAAAAATTGCCTGACATTTGAGCGCTACTCCAAAACTCAATCACAAACACGAGCCAATCTGAGGATCAGCAATTCCAATCATCATTATTCGTGATCAACAACTATGAACCAAGGACAAGAATCTTGGTCCAAGATCTTCAAACTCATGCAAATGTTTCCATAAATCAGCAAAGCTGTCACGGAAGAACACATATACTCATGCACAATAGAGTTCTTATTTATTGAAGTATTATGTTAAATGCAATTCAAGTTGCTCAAAGCTTCTTAGTAGCTGCCTACATAAAGATTACTTTTGCCGGTTTTTCTCGCAATTTACTTGCGGTACAAATACATTTTGGTAGACTCTATCTTAACTGTTCATGGAAAGATTAATTATCATTTATTTTTCATGCCACAGCCTAAAGACATACATCAAACCAATTGTATCATAACCTTTTTTATTTCTGTTGTACCACATTTGTATTTTACAGGAAAGCTCAGCTTCTTAATGCTGCATACCTACTAAAGAGTTGGATGAAAAAATTTGGAAATTTTGGTAATTTACTATCAATATATATCGCATCATCACTTTTGTTTCCCATAATAATTACAATGCGTTTGAAAATAATCGAAACAAGTAAAACCATGGAAACCCTTCTGGAATTGGCAATGCAAGGTGAAAAGGATGCAGTCTTTCGTTTTTTAAAGAACACTGTTAAAGTTTTAAAATTAATGTCAAACTAAATAATTTATGCTTTATTTCTCGTAAAACTAATTCATTTAAAAGTTGATATCATAATTTTAAGCAAAGTGCCAGCTATATTTATTGCCAATTTCCAGTAATAAAATCCATCTCCTGTTCTTATTCCAAGACGCTGCAGAATATTTCATTGCATGCGGTTTAGGATTTTGTTTCAAAATGCATACACCATGAGCTCGCTGAAGAAAGCATGCACCAAAAGTAGACAAAGTTTTGGTTCCTTTTCATTAGGTACAATATACATTAAATAAATGCAATGTATACCTTCTGAATGAAATTTGTGTATTGGATTGCAAGCTTATATTCTAAAAGTATAATGTGTTCATATTCTTTTGTCCAATGTATACCAGTCATGTGGATTGCATATGTTTGAATACCGGCTGATGGAGTGTACCATGTTATTATGAACTGATATAGTATGCTTTCATCTTTACTTTCATATACATTTTGTGCAAGTGCAATGCAAAAGCAGAAAAGCAAAACAAAAACTGCAGCATTTATAACTTTTGGAGTTGATTATATATTCTAATTTAGTTGAGCGACCTGAAGTGTTAGCTTTAAACTTAACTGAAACTCGGGAAGCGAAAAACAAGAAGTAAAGTATGCAATTCGTAACTTTTTCAGAAACATGTGTGCAGGGATGATTGATACTTTAAATATTTAATTCATCTCTGATATCTTCAGCAGGTTTTATTTCTTTGAATATTGTGTAGCTCTAAACCTACTCATTCTATCACGAAGTTGGAGTAAATTGGGGAAATAGTACCACCGCTGTGTTGTTTGAATACATCAATTATCTCACTATAACTGACGTCTCGAATGCAGGCTGCTGAATTCCCAACAGGTAGGAGTGCAAATTTAGTGCATACATGACAGGTTATATTCAATAAATAATAATAATAGTAACTATCTATTTAAAAGTTTATCTGTACTTCATAGCTTTTATTCAACCACAAATTTCAGGAAACAATGGGTACTGGACAGAAAACGAAAGGAGAGCATGAGAACCTCCGTATGCTCCCAATTATGTGGAGGATCAAGTATAGTCTTCTGTCTTACATCAAGAAAACATTTTACCAATTTTTGAAGGATAAACCGATGAAGTTTAATTGTAAGTAATATGATATCACATTCAGTTGACAATTTGGGTAGCCTTACATTTTAACCACACGAAAATCTAAATTCAATGCTAAATTGCATTTCAGGTTAGAATTCCTTCAAGGTCGTTCAATTAACGGGGCTTCACATGCAGTTTTCACGTGTGCTGGATTCAGTTCATCACCTGAAATGTAATCAGATATCTGAAACCAACCTTTCCGCAGCATAGTTAGTAGATAAAGTTAGAATTTAGTAATTTTAGCCACAAAATTCACGATTCTAGTAGTCTAACTTTAATTGCCTTATAATTTATTCAGATTGTAACACTCAGTTGTCCAATGGAATGACTGTTTTATTCTAATCAATAGGTGGGACTGCAGAATACTACTTTTACCGCTTGCTGTCGTTTAAACTTGGATTCGGGCATTTGTCAAGTGTTATAATTTGAGAAAATGGAGGAAATTTTTTTTACCTTGTGTGTGCTTGCATACATATTTTGCATTGCGTTAGTTTTATAAAAAATTAAAAAGCTTAAAATCCATAAAAATATTATTACTGGTGAATCAATGAATGTTGTTTAGTTATATCGTATGAGTTTATTTCGTGTGCTCAACAGGTGGTCGTTGAACCAATTGTAATCTCGGCAATTAAAAATGGAACCAATTTGTCTCATCTAAATTGTACTTTAAATTACCGGGTCAGTAAGAATACCTGGATTTCGGAGAATGTAAGTTGTATACTAGAGAACAGAAAATTCAAATTTATGTTATTATAATAAAAATATGTAATTTACTTTCTCGTGTTTTGTCATCGTTTTCAGTTTATGAGTAGTTTTTATCACATCCTTGATCAATTACTACTGGTGTTGGGTTTGCAAAACGGGTATACAATATACTTATATTTAAATGACCTAGAATTCGAAATATTTTTTTAAAAGAAGATTTTTTATACTTTCTTAGGAGAACTTAATCAATCCAAATTTAATTTAGGTTCACTAAATTTTCAATCCAGAAGCTATTGTGATCAAAATAAACCTAGTTTAACGTAAATTAACTGCTACAAAATGACTTCCTTAGTTCCTTCACTTTGCTGAATGCCAGGACTATTTGGGATTTTCTTCCCTTGATGTTTGACTGCAACAAATAAGCAAATAAAGTGGGTTATTACATTAATGTTTTTTGATCATTAATGGTTTGCTATTGCTTCAGAATTATAATTAAATATGCATTACCATTTTCAGTATTTTAGGATGCGGACAGAATACGGAAACTGTCGTTGTTTTGATACTTACTCCAATTGAGACAGACATCGCAAAACGTTAAACTTTAAGTTACATTTGAGTTAAACTCTTACTACTCTCCAAATTATCTAGACATGTCAGTGCAGTGAATATGCACACGCAGAGCTGTACAAAAATATGAAAAATTAACTCAGTAGTTTCATACCTTGTTGTTTAGTTTCATGAATCACGAGCTGTAAACCTTGACTAAGCAGAATGAAAAGTAATAATAATATAAATACAAAGTAAAGTTCATGTCTAGTTGCATGTCTCAAAAATGTAGGTACTACGTAAAAATGCAAGTATTTAGTACCTTCTAATTATTTTCAGCTGTAAAAGTCATGCTTTTCACAATCATTTGGTGATGGTGAGTGAAATAGTTACTAAAATATCTTAAACAAATGACAAAGATGTATAAACAGTTTGTTTTTCTTTGCACAATTTTGAGTTTTGAAATAATTAATGAAATTAGGACCGATGTATATGTATTTTTGGACTTCAAAGTGAGATGTATTTTGAATCGAGTAATCACCAGGTATGAATTAAACTGAATGGGTTGAAGTTTGGGATAAGATCCCAGTCAGTCAAATTTGCAGAACAAAACAACCTGTTTTACTTTCCCCACTCACAAGCGTCAATAAAGCATATGAAGAAAGTACATGATACATAACATCCATACAGTTTCCTTAGTAGATTCGGTTCTTGTGTTGAGCTTGATATTTCTATGCCAGCATGTCCCAAGACAAAATAGCAGCTACAATGCATTAGTGTTTATGAATGTAAAGCAACAGGTTGTGGTGTAGCTTGTTTTTAGGGAAATGAAATTCAGAGAGATCAAAGCAGCTTGTGCTTAAGCACAACTTGTCCACAACTAAATATCTGGGTATACTTGTATGAGTATATTACCCTACATTTCTGTATTGTAGGCTTGCAAAAGGCTGGGAAGAGATTGATAGCTAGGCATGATCCATTTGATTCACTTTGTGCTTGCATTGATGATGATGATGAAATTATGAACTTCTACTGCTTATGGAATAGTAAGAAAAGGAAGGTTTCCATATTTCGAAGTATGCATAAAGGTTTTGTTAGTATGTTAGTATGTATGTGTTCGAGTGTTGGATGTTGTTTTGCAATGACGTTGAATCTGGACATTTTTGTGAATTATTATGTCAAACTGCAATTGATTATCTAGAATGAAAAGTTCTAAAATGCATGGCAAGCACATGATGGATTGATCTCACAAACTGAAATTAGTACGCACACCATTCACAAGCGTATTTATTAATTTCTTAGGTGATAGGCAATAAGCTAAATAGTTTTTGGTTTGCTACAGCAGTAAACTATTTTTTAAATTAGAACACGATTAGAAGGATTTGAAACTTGATCGAAGCGCTCTGGTAGATGCGGTTGATTTTCACATTATTTGAGTCTTACTAGCAACAGAAAGGTTTCCAAAAGCAGCAACTTGTTCATCATCATTATTATTAGTGAGTCAGACTAGCAGGTTTAGCTTAGCAATTTTAATACATATATTTGCAAACATACAATAATTCAGGATTTCTCCTTGTGGACTGGTAGTGCTTTCGCAAATCTGCATCTTATCCAGAAGATTCACTGCTGCTTTCTGGAACTGTATTTTTTTACTACTTGCGTGAACGCGGAATGAAAACTGGAAGCTGTTCGTCATCCACTTGCTAAATAAAGGAACGTGAAAAAGCTATAACTATTATGAATATGAACAACGTTCTTTTTGTTCTTCTTGTCGTACATTTGTCATCTAAAGAAGAAAATGAAATATTTCTGAACATTGTATTGCACACAAACATGCTTAATCTATTCAATTATAATTTCGCAATCAACTTGAAACCCTTTTGTGCGAATAAAGAAATCATCAATATAAAGTAATAAATTGTAGCAGCATCTTAAAAAATTTAATGCATTCTGTCATTTTACATCGAATGGTTAGTTTACAAAAATTCTTTTCTGCTTTGATATTTCTTGAAATTATTCGGATTTCTTGCTGGTGATTGTCGGTCTCAGTAGAATTACCATAAACATTTTTATTGGTTATGGTTTCAATCATGGCAAGGAAGTCAGGAGCAATTGATTGAATAGTTGCAGTTCCAATTGCGTGTAGAATTTCAGTAGTTATATGTTTTCGTCATGTTCTAAATCACATTTTTTGAAAGAGTGCTGGGGTCTAATGTAGTTTCTGAATCGAAGATGCAACGTGGGCAAATATAAATATCCCACTAATTACAATAAAAATTTCTCTGACAAGTTCCTCATCTAGTAGCTGAACAAAAATACGACGTATTGGTGTCCTATAGCCCAGATCATTTAGGTTAAAAAATTTGTTGATAACGGGAAGTAACTCAATCTAAATGTATCCTACAAAAAAAACAAAATTTAGGCAGATATATTAATTAATTACAACTAATTTCAAAACCAAGAAAGCAATTACCGTTTGTGTAAAAGGGTACACAATGTTTCAGCAAACGTCACAGAATTGCTAAGAGACCTCATTATTTCGAATGCTTCCTTTCCAGCAAAGATTTGGGAGGAGGTAAATGTAACTAAAACTAAGCGGTTCTTCTCATAATTATTTTCAAAAACCTTTGCCAACTCCCCGGCTGCTTTTTTAATAATTTGCCTCAATTCTCTATCATATCCCTTGTACCTTATCGTCAAAGAATTTTGGACATTTTTGCTTGACTGTACATGGCTGAATTAGATAATAACCGGAAAGGTTAGATTAAACTATTTAAATAACTCGTCAAAAAACGAATAGAATATTTATGTCCTTGAAACTTGTTGCTGAACAAATCACAAGTTACAACTCAAGCATATATGTATATTATGTTGAACTAATTATTCCTACAGCAGTCCATCACTCTTGCCTGAGAGGTTGTGTACGTAGATAAGAGCAAATGATAAGACTGGGATATTGGATGAAACTTATCAAATCTGATGGTAAACACCATTTTACAGTCTCAATACAAGTAATACATATACATATAGAAGTCATTCACAGTTCATATTAATATAAGGCTGCTGCGCAGACGAGATGAATGGTAAGATGATGTAAAGCGAATGATATTGCATGCTTAAGTTGCAGACGGTAAATATCACTTGTTTGCATCTTGGTAACGATAAATATACTTTAAAATTACGTTTACAAATCAAGCATTCGCAAATATATACCTATACTAAAGTTCTAAATGTATACAAGGAAATGTATTGAATCAAACACCATGATAGATA